>JAMLFT010005653.1:0-17231 GCA_026544285.1 Pachyrhizus erosus
AATAATTTTCTATAACTAAATTTGATTTTCTATAATATTTTTATTTTATAGATATGCTTTTTTAATGTACAAAGATATTTAGTTTTAAAGAAATTTTTACCAAAAAGTTTTTAGCTTTAAAGGATTTTTTAAGCAAAAATATAAAAATAAAAATTAACAAACAATTTCTATTTATTTGTTAAAACTCTTATTTTTAATTTTAAATATATTATTTAATTTAATTATGCACCTAAAAATAATTTAATTATATTAATTTAAAATATGTTTTTTAATTATCTTAGTTAGTATTTTCATTTTATTAATCATTTTAATACTAAATTAACTATAATTAATGATAAAGCTTAAAAAAGAATATTATAAATCATAAATCATTAAGATTCTAAAAATAAAAATAAAAAATTACAGAAATAAAAACTAAACAAAATCATATTTACAATAAATTAAAACATATTTAAACCTATATTATATATAATAAATGGAACCATTAACCAGCAAGGTCCAAAATGAATAAGCTTTGCCTAACCTGTCAGATGGCTCAAAATACTGGTATGCGGTGAATAATCATTGGGAATTTATAATCGATTTAGGGGAAGTCGAATATTTTCTTTAAAATAATAAAATTATCATTTTTTTTTATTATCAAAATTGACATTTCATATAATGACTTTTTATCTTGGTAATTAAAATCAATAACAATTATTGAAATATAAGTTTAATTTAAAAAATAATACACGCATACGTTCGCGCATGTGATTTTTATTAAAAAAGAGAATATTTATTCCAATTTTTATTTTTAATGTAATAATTTTTTCTATAAAATTTTATACCTCTGATTACTTAAAAATTAACCCAAAAAACAAATGTTGATAAAATCGTTAAATTTAATTTGTTATATAAATATAGGCTTTGAATAAGATATTAATTTTAATATATGATCGGTATAAAGATTTTTATAATGTTAATAAATTAAAATTTATCATAAATATAATTTTCAAAACAATTCTTACAAAGATCAATAATCACACCATGCATAGCAATATAATTAAATAAAAATATACAATTTTTATACTATCAATACCTTCTATATGGATAATTTTAGGAGAATGATAATAAGATATTTTTAAAATATTAGTTATAGTATTAAAAATAAAAATATAAAAGGAGTAACAGTATAATCTTCTACAATTTTCAATATAGTTTTAATAAGAATTATTAATGGATCTTTTAATTAGACTCTTATTGGTAAAGAGAAAAGAAATACAATGATAAAAAAATTAAAAAAGAAATAGAAAAGAGAAAAATAGATAAAAAAATATATGAATATAAATATAAATTATTTGATTTAAAAGAAATTCGTGTGTAAACTCAAACTACAACTATAGTCTATTTGATTTTTATGTTTGATTGTTGTGAAATCACATCAAATATTCAGGTCTAAGGCCAAAGCAAGCATTTGTGGTTTTAGATTCCCACATCATGTATGCATGTTTGATTGAAAACAAGTGAAAGTAAATAAGTGGATGATCAATTATATTATATAATTCAATGAATTTTGTGTATAAAAATAAGAGTAATTATAAGTATTTTATAATTATTTTTCATATTTCATTGCGCTTAAACATGAAATATTTTATGAATTGAGATAATTGATTATTCTATTTTTAAAAAATTGTAATTTTAATTGAATCATTAATTTTATTTATAGTTTAATCAATTAAATTATTATTTATGATATTTTAAATTAATATATTATGTTTATGATTAAATTAGATTAATATAAAATAAATAAAGTGTTGATAAAATTTAAAAATAAAATCAAAATTATAAATATTTTTAAAAAATTAAGTATTTTTATTTTAAAATTAAAATTTTTAAAATAAAATAAAATAAAAAATCAAAATTATATTTAAATCTTTTATTTTATATTTCTAACAAATCTTATTAGGAGAGAATAGAGGCTACAAGGAAGTAATAGTGGTCATTTTCATGTCTATGAAAATTACACGGAAGTGTCACGTGCTATCTGAAAAGCACCCACGAACATTAATTTCTTCTGTAAATATAAGGAAGGGGTTCATTGATTGCACTGAAGACTGAAAAAGGTAAGTAATGAAAGCTAGCGAAAACGATGCTTTCTATTCTTTACAAACATTATTAGGGTACAATTAATTAAAAGTTTAAATAATTTTTTATTTCTATAAACTAGATTTTTTAATTTTATTTTTTGTAAAATATATTTTTTATTTTAATTATTAAATAGAGATTAAAAATTAAAAAATTATCATAAAATTTTTAAATCAGAATACAATTTTAAAATACTAAAATTAAAAATCTCCTATTTTATAGGAATTAAAAAATTATTTATAATTTATCTAAATAATGTCATTAGATATGTTGAAATTTTATTATAAAATATTTATTTATTATAATAACTTAAAATTAATTATTTTAATAAATTATGCTAAATTTTTTACAAAGTAAATAAAAAAGTATTTATAAAAGCACAAATTATATTTATAAATTTAAAGATTTAGAAAAATAATATTTATAAATCTAAATAAGTTCTGATAAATTCTTCTTAAAAAAGTACAGCCTTTAATTATTTATTGCGTAATCAATAGTTATAAATTTTGTTTTTCAAATTATTAACTATGTTATTTGATTTTAAGGTTACGAATTTAGTTGTACAAAGATCTAGTTTTAATATTTTTTAATGGTCGTATTTATTTATCCAAAATGTATAAAAAAAAGAGGTTTTATTTATACTTTAATGGTATTTTTTCCGTTTCAAAATAATAGTTATTTTAATTTTTTTAAATAATATTTTTTAGTTTTTTAAATTATTTTTTAATATAATTAAGAAGATTAATTAATATTTATATTAAAAAAATCAATCATAAAATATATTTATTATTGATGAAAAGTAAGTTAATTTATAATAGGATAGTTGAACAGCTAAAATATTATTGTCTAATTTTATATTAATTAAATATTTATTAATTAACATATCACAATCTTAAAAATTATTATTTTGAATGAAATTAGTATTAGTTAAAATATCAATAAATGAAAAAGCTTAAATATTAATGTAATCTTGAAAAATAATATATTTTTTATTTTGATTCTTGAAATTTTTTATTTTAGTCTTTATTATAAGTAACAATATTAAATAATATTATAATAAAAATTTTAACATTACAGTAACTTATTATAATCATATATAATTTTTTTATTAAATTATATTTTTAAATTTTTTATTAACTAACTTAATATTATTAACTATTCTGAATAAATATGAATTTTAAAAACACAATATACTAAAAAAAAATTCTACATATAAGTTTTTTGCTTTCTTGAATGTTCTTGATAAAATATCATCGTTTTAACTATGTTCATAATTATATATAGCATTAAATTCTTTAAACAATGCAATTTTTTTATACCGATAATGTATTAAAATTGAATTCAAGTTGTATTACTTATAGTTACAGTATTGTATATAATTATAAATATAGTGTCCCAAATATCATAAATAAAAACTCCATTAACAAGTAGATCAAATACTGAAAAATGAATAATCATTCTATTCCAATAGCATTTCATTTAAATTTGTACTCTTTATTTCGATTTTACGAAATTGATTTCATTTGATACCTCAGTAGTGAGTCCTTTGTCGTAACTCGAAATGCGTTTTTACTTTTAATCAGTATAAATACTATTTTATATTTTAATTTATTTTTTAAAACATATGGCCGCAGTAAAATAAATCGGGGGCTTTATGCGGCAACTGATGTGGTGTGTCTGATGTATATACTTATGGGTCAACAACGTGACATGATGTAGTATATAATTTTTTTTTATTAAAATGTTAAATATGAGATTAAACCCCAACACCATCTACGACGTTTAACTATTAGACTAATAAGTTTATTCGATACATAAATGAAAGTGATAAAACGTTTACATTAAATGGAAATCAAAATTGTACGTGTATTTATTACAATTAAATTAAAAAGTGTATATTATATACATATCCACACGTGTTATTAATATTAATAATAATATTATAAACAAATAATAATATTGTAATTATTAATACTAGTAATATTATTAGTATGTTTACAGATGAATTAATAATTTAATAAATACAAATTAATGTATATTTATATATTTCTACAAAATATAAATATTTAGATATGATATAAATGTATTAGAAGAATATTGATGTTCTTTTCAAGTACATTACAATGTCATTTCCATGATGAATTAACTAAAAAAAAAGTCCAAAGCTATCGATATTAAAAAAACTAAATAAAATTTAGAGTCAAATTAAAATGTATATAAGTATTTCCATCAAAAGTATTTAAGTATAACAAACTATTGTGTATAAAAGATAAAATTACTTACTTTGTCAAACTTTGTAGACCTACACTTTTGAAGAAAGAATGATGAATGCAAGTATCAAGTATAGCTCGCAATCCTTGCAGGTTACAGATTCCCTATTTTGTAGTCCATTTGAAAATCGGATTATTTAGTGCATCTCATTTGAGATTGAGAGAGAGATATTCATTCGAGACTTGCCCCTGCCTTCCTCGTGAACCCACTGCCGCCTCACACACACAACTCGTTGGTGCCTGCATTGCTCGTGCGACCTGCCACTGCTTGGCTCGCTCGCGCGACCCATTGTTGTCTACCTCGCTCACATGGCCTGTCCTTGCGGTGCCTGCCTCACCTGCACGACCCATCGTTGCTTGCTTCGCTTGCAACTCGCACTATCTCAATTGTGACCTATTGTAGTCTCACTCGCAACCCCTCGCCTTCCTTGCGACCCACTACTACCTCACTTGCGACTCCCCGCCGCTGCCTCCTTCACAACTTGCCGCCTCGCTTGCAACCCATCGTTGCCTTGTTCGTGACTCCAATACTGTATCTAGTAAGTCAATTTTTAATATATATTATTGTTTTCTATTAGATTTTTAATATATATTATTGTTAGAAGGTTGTTCAAATTTTAAATGCTAAGTTTTGATTGATAGATAGAAGATTGTTCAATTTTTATTAAGTTACACATGTAATTTGATATACTTTGTTAATAATTTGTAACATAATTGTTTGTTAGAAAAATTACCTATTAAATTTTGTTTTGATTGGTCCTTTTGGTTAAATGTTTCAACTTTGTTGAAAATGAAATTCTTTGATGATTCATTAAAGTGTTAATAGGGTGGATGAAAATGAAATACAAACTCAAAAAAATCAAGTTGCACCATATTAATGATAAACTTTATCTAAGACTTGCAAAAAATATTTAACGAGAGATGAGAATAAGAATGACATTTCAAATTTAATATGTAAAAAGATATCACATTGATGATTGTAAAAAGATTCCAAAAGGGATTGATGAAAATAAGGTTGGTAAGCTTATGCTTAATCTTGCTGAAAAATTAAAATTTAGAAAAATTAATCAAAAAGTGGTGAATGACATGATAGGCATGATGCTAGTAAAGCATGACCTTCCATACAATTTGTTGAATATAAGAGGTTTAGACAGTTGGTTAAATACTTAAATCTTGATGCTAAAATATCTTATAGGCGTGCTTCCACTATATATGTGACTAATATATATGACGTTGAAAAGAAAAAATTGAAAGATGTGTTGTCCAAATTTATAGTATAATATCTTTGACATCTAATTTATGAACTTCTTGTACTATAGAGAGTTATATTTCACTAATTGTACATTTTGTTGATAAAAATTAGAAGCTTAATAGCAAAATTCTTAATTTTTGTCATTTACCCCCTCCACACTATGGTGTTGAATTGGTTAAAATAATATATGAATTTTTGGAAGAATAAGAGATTAAGCAGAAAATATTTTCTTTAACTTTGGATAATGCATCAAAAAATGATCAAATGGAAAAAGATGTCAAAAGAAAGACTTTTGAATAACAATAATGATTTGCTATGTGGTGGAAAAAGTTTTCAAATTCGATGTTGTGGTCACATTTTAAACCTTAGTATTTAAGAAGACTTGAAGGTTGCAAAACATGTTTTAGACAAAAATAGAGAAAGCATAAAGCATGTTAAAAGGTTGGAGACAAAAATGAATGCTTTTAAAGTTTGTGTTATTAAAGTGAGTAATGTTGACACAAAAATTGGTTCGCATATGGATGTTTCTATTATGTGAAATTCCACATTTTTAATGCTCAAAAGTGCATTTGTATACGACATGTTTTTAATACTCTTACTTTTGAATATGCAAACTATTTGATTTGTCCTACAAATGAAAAATGGGCTAAAGATGAGAAAATGTGTGAATTTTTACATACATTTTAGTTTATCAGAGAGATGATGCCTAGTTTCTCCTATCCAACATCTAATTTATACTTTACAAAAGTGTGACAAATTGAATGTTGGGTGGTACAAAATAGCAGCCATAAAGATTGAATAATTAGGAAAATGACCAAGGATATGAAAGTGAAGTTTGACAATTATTAGAGTGAATATAGTGATATTCTTACACTTGAAATCATTTTTTATTCTCGTTTGTAAATTGAAATCTTTAAAATTTTGTTATTAAAAAATTAGTATTGATTCAATATCTTGCAAAAAAAAAAAAAATGCAAGTTATGAAACATAAGTTATATTTTCCCTTTCATAAGTATATGAAAATTTCTAAAAGACAAACAACTACAAAAGGGTGACAAAAGTCTAAAATTGACCTTGCATTAGCAAAAGAAAAGTCATTCACATCAAATTCAACGTGTATTTGTCAATGTAAGTTTATTTACCTTAATTTACTTATTTAATTTAGTTATGTTTTTTTATTTGTGACAAAGATTTTATGTGTAAATAATGTAGGAGTTCATCTAATTTGAGAATGAAAAATTGTGACAAGATAAAAGTTCTCAATTGGATACTTATTTAAATGAGCAGAAATTTTCTTTAACATATCATTCAAATCTTGATTTGTTGCGTTATTAGAAGAATAATCAAGTTAGGTTTTCAGATCTTACATTAACAACAAGTGACATTTTAAACATCCAAATTACAATTGTGTAATCTAAATTAGCTTTTAGTATGGATTCTCGCGTATCTTATAACTTTTAGTATAAGATAATATCCTCTAAATGAAAGATATTATATCTAAATATTTTATTTCCTTATTTTTAATAAAAAGAAACCATAAACCCAATGCCATATCCCCTAAGAAACTATGAGTTTGTGAGCAAAATCTTAGGAACGACTTTGTGGCCATCCACTTTCTTCATAGCATAAACATCATACCCAATGTTTTTCACCAGATTATCCTCCTTGGGTCACTAGGGGTTCCTATATTTGAGTGCTTGGTGACGGTTAGCAATACAACAAGCACAAGGCCTAACCTCTATCTCCTTAAATATGTCCACTAGAACTTCACATTCATGTTACAACATATTAACTCTGTCTGCGAAATACAATGTCTCCTCGCATCAAACACTCTCATGTGACTCACAACACAACTTTACATGTATAAATTTTTTTACAATTGTAGTACTTAGAAAAACAAGCATGGGATTTAAGTCTCCATCTCCTTAGATATGTCCATAACGACTTCACAGTTGTGGGTGCATGTTTCTCAAGACATGCGTCAATCCAAGGTCACAAATATTGTATGTATATCATTGAGTAATCCTAGTGTATGAAAGAGGGAAGCAATTTTTTCTCTCATCCAAATAAAACATTAACAATACACAACACTAATTCACACAAGTGCATCAAACACTATTTCCCTTTCATGAACAATTTCATGAAACTCCAAAAATTCAATGAGTCTTATGTCTTTCACTATCTCACAAGTTTTATGCTTCATTTAAGCTCATAGTCATTAAGTCTCCATCATAAGGGTTCTAATTAAATTTCTAAGTCAAAGTTTAATGCTTAAAGTCTCCATGTCAGGGTGCCTAAAATTGACTAAGTCTCAAATAATTAAATGGATCAAACTTTTACTAGAATTTATTTATCGTTTGCACAATAAATTTAATTTATGTGTTATAGGGAGTTTATTGATCACAATTGCACTCTCATGGAGAGTCCAATTGTCCGTGTCCCATAATCAAACACACAATGCACAAATTAAATAAGTCTTACCATATAATCAATGGCAACACACAAATTGATATTGGGTCACAATTATTCCTGATCTCCAAGAATTTACAACATCAACATAAATTTCACCCAAGCACAATTCAATATCACACAAATTTAAATTTACTAATCCAAAGATTTACTATGGTTCACCTTTAGGTGAAACCCTTTAGTTCAACATTCTAACAATTACACAAGGCAAATTTTCATAATCAATTCAAATCATGGACTTATTTCACCAAAATAATCATCAGAACAAATTTTCACCATACAAACAAAACATTAGGCTAATTCGAGTTTCGTAGAAAGAAATATTTTTAAAATAATAGAGGTATTTAGAAAAATTATAAAAAAAAAACCTATGAGTTCTAGAGATAAGGAAGATAACAAAAATGACTTTAGATCAACACATAGATGAACAAAATATTTTACACAAATTTTACAACATGAAATATCATCATAAAGTAATTGCATGTTAGAAGGAAGAAGGTAAGACTCCTCTATGCCTTGTTGAAAGCTTATAACAAAACTTGTAGGTAGAAAAGTAAGCCTTTGGAGGGCCCATAACACAATGCCAAGAATCCAAAGTCATTTTGAGAGTTAGAGGAAGAAATAATCAATGAAAATAGTAAGAAAATGAGGTTTGGTGGCCATAGGAATTCACATTTGTTTAGTGGTCTTTGATGAAGGATGGAGCTTGAGAGAAAATTAAGAGCTCCCTTGGTTGTTGGTGGTGGGTTCAGATCATAATGGGGGGAAGAGAAAGGTGAGTAGAACTTTGATGTGAGTGAGAAGTGACTTAAAGTACATGCATTGGTTGGAGTTGTGGTGAGGTGATGTGTTGAGTGTAGGAAAAGAAACTCACTTAAGTTTAGTCACTAACACAGATGAATATTGATTAGATGACTAAACAATGAATTTTAAAATTTTGCAATCCAAAAGAAAATTCTCCAATTAGGATAAGTTTAAATTAAATAAATGAAATAAAAAAAGTAACTAACACTTTTTAATTTTTCCAACTCTAAATAAATTTGTACGGGTTAAGTCAAGCAGTGAAAATTTTCACAGAAAAATAAAAATTTTACCCTTTAAAAAGAAATTCTACAAACAACAAATAATTCATAATTATTTTTTTCATTGAAAATCTATTATTTATTATTATTATTATCTCCCCATCTACTACATATTTTTATTTGTATTAATTTACATAGTGTTAGCTCATACAATGTAAATTTACTTAGTACGATTTAAACTTTTATATGTTAAATGTTTTAAATTACTTGAAATTTACTAATTTAATACTTCTAGTTTGATTTATTAATTTGAGTCCTAATAAAAATTTAGTGAGAAATTTTTAGTAATTTTATTAAATCTTAATTTATTTTATTTAATTATATCAGACTTAGACTCATTTACTAATTAATTTGATGATTAAATTTCAATTCATAAGTTTTAGACTAAGCTTACTCAAATTTACAAAATTGTTTAATCAATCTTTGATTTGATTTGACAAAAATTCAAACATATTTTAATCTTTTTCTTGGTCTAATCTTTTAGTTTATTATGTCTCATTAATTCTTAGTTATTTATTTGTGCCTAACTATTGAATTCATTATTTATTGAACCATTTTACAATATATAATTACCTTTTTTTATTTTTTAGTATTTGTTGATTAAATTGTATTAAAAAATCATTTATTAAATTGAAACAAACATGTATTTGTTGATCCATAATTTACTATCCATGTGTAAGAATAAGTATGATATTTGTTTTTATTTTTCCCACTTTCTTGTATTTTTAGTTTTTTTAATAATTGAATTAGTTCAAAAACTAATCCACCTAATTGGTGGTAAGATATTGTGTATTTATTAAAAAAATAATTCACATTAAATTGATTGACTTTTTAAGTAAACTAATAATGAGGTAACCTAAATAAACTCATTTTAATACCTTCATGGTAGTGCCTTTGACGTGACATAGTGTGTTTAAATGATGTTGTTTTTCATCAGTAGTGTGAGGAAGAGTATTAACAACATAATATTTAATACTTTTCTTTTATTGATTAAATTTTATTAAAAATTATAAAATCATGAAAGGTTCATGTGAAATCTTAAAAATTTGTGATTTTCAATAAATTGCAACTAATAAAATATTGTGTTTAAAAAATGTGTTAAAAAATATATTAGCATTTCTCATAGTGTGAATCTTGTTTCAAAATTTTAAAAACAAAATGCATATTAAAAAAATGAGATTGAAATGATTTTTAACTTAATTTTAGAATATTTTTACATTTATTTTCGAAATCAATAAAAAAAGGATTTGTAAATTTTATTTTTAATTTTAAAAAATTTACTCTTCTTTCCTTTGATAATGACTCTTTATATTGTCATTAACTTATTACCACTGCCCCAATCGCCATTAACACACCTCTCACCATCGTCGTTACCACCACTATCCCATTCTCAGCAACACCACCACCATGCCCCACCATTGTTTTTGCCCTCCCCCACATTAATATTTTTCAATGCTATTATTAAAAGGATGTAAATATATACTGACTCTCCAATTTGGTCCATACCTTTATTGGAAAGGTAAAATCTGTAACATGGTACAAAACATCGTTACCAAACACAATTGTGTGGTTATCACAACCTTTTCCTTTAATTCCTCTGAATCTAGATCATTTATGCAAGTAGGTTAAGTTTCGCATAACGCCAAAGAAAAACCTATTGTGCTAACAAATCTTTAACCTTTCTTTGCCATAATCCAAACTTCTACACTTCAAATTTCACATTAGGATTAAGCGTCATTTGATACTACTTGTTAGCAATAACAATCAAGAATCTAAAATAAAGTAAAACACATACACAATATTTAATGAGTTCAATAAATGTGCTTATCTCCTTGAGAATAAGACATCTATTTCTAATATTGAATATGTAAATAAGGTTATAATAAGATGCGTCATATTGTAAAAGAAAAAACTCTTTTCATCTCTTAAACTTACCTTATATTTTAACAACAATTAATTCAAATATAACAATAAATATTATTATTTAACTGCACTTTATTACTATATTTATTCACCCATAAAATATAAATTATACATAACATCCTTCTATTTCTTTTTTATTTTTCTTAAATCAAATAAATGATAATTCTACTTTATTTTCACTTGTTTTTTTTAAAATTATATATCTTTTATTTTCATTTACCCTGTTTTTTTCTTGATCAAACACAAACATTGTATCCCTCCTCGTGACGCACAAGTCATCACGTGTCGTGGCTGTCGAATCGTACGTGGTCACCATTGCTTATTTATCGTGACATCAATTGGTGGTCTAGTAGATAGGCACATCCCAACGTGAAATCTAAGCCAAGAAGTCAACATTACATTTAGGAATTCAGGCCCACCTTGCTATAGTTATTTTCATTATTATTCTTTCAATTAGGTTAACCTAATTTGTTCCGAAGCGTCACCAAAACAAACCTAACTTGTTTGTAAACCAGATAAACTCGTAAATTAATCAAATATCAACTAAGTTAAAAAGGTAAAAGGTTTCGGGCAGTGCCAACGGCCAATTAATTGGTGAGTAGGTTAAACTAATTGGAGCAAGACACGTAATATACGGCCACGTCGCTGACAAAGAAGATTCGCGTGGAAGGAAGGGCCAAAGTTGAGAAAATTCATGCCCACGCACGACTCTTTGTAATTGCATTGTATGATTCTCACTTTCTCTTCTTACAGTATTTTTTTTTAATTAAAAAAATTATTTAACTTAAGTTTTACTACACCATTACAGTATAAGCTGTGTAACACGACACAGGTACACCACTCGATTGGATATGAGTCTATCACCCAACCTAAGGGTTAGAAGCTGCGTGGCATCGTGTGGTGAGTTTAAGCGTTCCCATTTGACAACATAGAAGAAAGAAGCCTAAGCAGCAGCAGCAGCAGCAGCAGCAGCAGCAGCTGCAGCTGGCTCTTGTTTATTATCTTCCCATGTCGGATCTTCTTCCGAGAGAAGTTGTAACCGACATCCTGTCCCGGTTGCCGGTTAAATCCCTACTCCGATTCAGGTCAACGTCAAAGTCATGGCGTTCCCTAATCGACAGCCAGCACTTCAAGTCGCTCCATCTGAGTAAATCCCTCACCCTCACCTCCAACATGACTGTCATCCTTCGCATGGACTCCGATCTATACCAGACGAATTTCCCAATCCTAGACTCCCCTGTCTCACTAAATCACCCTCTTATGTGCTACAGCAACAGCATCACGCTCCTCGGCGCTTGCAACGGCCTCCTCTGCATCTCCAACGTCGCCGACGACATCGCCTTCTGGAACCCCTCCCTCCGCCAGCACCGCATCCTCCCCTACCTCCCCATCCCCCGCCGCCCTGACCCCGACACCACCCTCTTCGCCGCCCGCGTCTACGGCTTCGGCTTCGACTCCCTCAGCCGTGACTTCAAGCTCGTCCGCATCTCCTACTTCGTTGACCTCCACGACCGCTCCTTTGACTCCCAGGTGAAGCTCTACACTCTCCGCTCCAACAACTGGAAAACCCTTCCCAGCATGCCCTACGCCCTCTGCTGCGCTCGTACCATGGGGGTCTTCGTTGGCAGATCTCTCCACTGGGTTGTCACCCGCAAACTCGAACCGCACCAACCCGATCTAATCATCGCCTTCGACCTCAACCGCGAGATCTTCCAGGAGCTTCCCCTTCCCGACATCGGAGTCGAGGGAGGAGGATTCGAAATGGACGTGACGCTTTTAGAAGGCTGCCTCTGCATGATCGTCAACTTTCACAATATGAGAATCGACGTTTGGGTGATGAGAGAGTATAACCATAGAGATAGCTGGTGTAAGCTGTTCACGCTGGTGGAATCGAGTGAGATGAGATCCTTAAAATGTGTGAGGCCGTTGGGATACTCGAGCGATGGAAGTAAGGTTCTTTTGGAACACGACCGTAAGAGGCTTTGTTGGTATAACCTGAAAAATAAAGAGGTTACCCTTGTTACAATTCCGGGTTTGTCTAGTTTAAACGAAGCCATGATTTGTTTGGGAACCCTCGTCCCACCTTACTTACCTCGTGAAAATTGTAGGCAGACTCCTACTTTAGGAGGATGCGACCGTCTCACTAAGACCAGGTACTTATTCATCTCTAATTTCATTTTTCTGCTAGTAATATCTATCTTACTGGCCTATCTTGATCCTTTCTACTCTTCTCTCTATTTCTATATGCTTGCTTGTGTTAATAATATTTTGTACGGTCTGCTTGTGAGTTGACTTTGACTAGCTCAACTCCTTCCTTGAAAATAAATAATAAATATTAGAAACCATTTTAACACGTATGTCCCCTTCTCCCCTAATAAAACTTCAAGAGACATTTCAATAGTAAGTAATTGCTTTATATTTATGTATACTCTGCTGAATGCTATATGCACGGTTTCGGTAAGTTTGTTAATTTTTTTAGTAATACTTAGGTATAATGCATACAAATTAAACTAAAATTAATTTCGTAAAAATTGCTGTTCCAAATTGATCTGTCAACACCTTTCTCTCATTAAGCTTACTTCTATGGAATTAACATTCTTCCAGGGATGACTTCCTATCCCAGGGTTTCAAATTAACATTATGAGCAAGTCAAGGAGGAACCGATGGTACGTGGGTGGCTGAAACTGGCCTGGCGTGTTTGTTTTACAGTTGATTTAAGCAAAAGGGATTAAGGAAAAGTAAGAAAATGTTGCTTTCGTTAAAATTGTCTGTAATGTGCACTTAAATTAATCTTAGCTACATATTTTACTTTGGGATGTGTCATGTTTGACGAACTCTGAAACAAACATGCTCTTACTGGTTCCTTAATGAGTTATCTGATTCTGATGATGAAATTCGTGGCGCTGGTTCACAGGATGAGTTAAATTGATCAGGAGCGGGAACAGAGACATCCTTTTTCCTGTTAAGATATATATAAGACTTTTTCCCTTGTACAGTTTTTGCAACTTCCGCTTTCTCAGCGATCAAGGTGAAGAAAGCTCCACCAAAGTGGAACAAAGGGCTGGAGTTCAGAATGTTGACGATGAAGAAAACAATGACTGAAGAACAGATACCAATCATACAAATACAGCTTTTCTCTCTTATTAATAGTCTCCAATTACTAAGATCCCGTAAGACTTGCTTTCCGCAATAGAAGGAAAATGGGCTATATGGTTTTGTTGTAATGAAGTGTCGAAGCTTGGATTGCCTCAGTGGTTTTGTATGTATGTGTGTCGATCTGGTTGTATCAGATAACTGTAATTAAACTTTTGCAGTTGTTTAGTTGACATGAATGGTTGTTTTGGTTTATTGGTAGGTTGAAAGAAAAATTCCATCAAATGAGATGCTTAAAAAGTTGAAAAGAAAAATGATATAATGAACAATACTTCAAACTACATTCAAAATAAAAAGCACATTCTAGTTAACTCTAATGTGTTCAACAATGAGTAAGAAAAATAACAATTGCATTTACTGACTGAAATTCATTCCAAAGTCATAAAAGTACATGTAAAAGCAAATTCTGGGGAGTAATAACGTTCAAAACCTCAAATACAAATGAATAATGCTATAATAAGATAATATTATAGATGACATATTCAAAACCAATTATGATTTTTATTTTTTTTAAATGAAGATAATTCAAAGTTTGTTTAGATAATGATTGAAACTCTTTTTATTATAAAGTCAAAGTAAAAAAAATTAAGGACATAAAAATATTTGAACAAATTAGTCTAAGGTTTTAGGCAACTTTGTAAACTCCATAATAATCTATTAAAGGTTTGCTACATCCATTTTAGGGTTTTAAAATTGAATTAGGATAAATAATTTTATGTTTAATAAATCACTATAAGTAATATAGGCTCAAGAATTCAAAACAAGTGATTTTAAGGATTAAGAGTTGTGAGACTCGCGTTTGGCTTTGAGGGACTTGAGGCTAATGAGTCGGACTCAAGTTTGGAGAAACTAGACTTGGGTTTCCCTATGAAAATCTCATAAAGATTCAAGTTTTACGTGTTGAAAAGGCGTTGAGACATTTTTATTTTAATGCAAAATTGAGTCTAAATTACTACCATAATTAATAATATTATTAAAATTTCAAAAACTAATGTTTTTATAATAAATAAAATTTTGATATTGGGCAAATCTATTAAAAATAAGAGATTAGCCATTTTAAAGTTAAATCTAAAATTTTGAGATTCGACACTTGTCATGTTTTACTAGAATTAGGTTTGAATATAATATTTTCTAAACAATTTTAAGCAATATCTAATATCTACTGATCTTTTCTAATCTCTAATAATATGAATTAATCTCTTAGAGATTTTCTGCATACCTTTGTTTGTTATTGATTCCCTGTATAAAAATGTTTTTCTCATTGAGAAAACATTCAAGTAGTCCAAATAATCATGAAAAAAATAGAGTCTAAGTCATAAAGAGAAGTTAATATGTTAATAGGGAGTTAGAAACTCATATCATGTTGTGCATTGTTTGGTAGATGAAGACAGTGTTAGGTGCTTATGTGTGGTTGTATATACTTTTGAGAAGTATGTTGTTATCCAATTGCATTATTACACGAGAGTGCCCCTTGAGTTTCTATTTGAGAGATATAGGGGGAGGTGTTTTAAGGTTAAGTTGTGTCAAATGAGGTTCCTTGAGCATAAAAAAAGTCTACTACTATGTGCTCAAATTTATCAAGGTGTGTCATCTTTAGGGGTTAGGTATAAGGTTCAATAAAGGGTGTTTTGGGATTGAGTTGTCGTCCATAGTGACACAATTAACTTGTTTTTCATAATTTGTTAGTCTAGTAGAAAAATCTCAAGTGTTGTTTGAGTACTTAGCTTAGGTATGTTAAGTTGATCAAACTAGGATAAAATCAATGATGCATTCTTTCTATCCCTTAACTCTTTATTTGCTTTATTACTAATTGTACTTAATTTGTATTGGGATTTTGGGATTCAAATTTATTCCCTTTAACTTTGTGAGAAAATATTTTTGATTTCACAAATGAAGTACATACAAAAACCTCAACAATGTATTCCAAGATTGAAATAGAATATGCAACAGATAAAAATGAAAAAGATGACATGTGAAAACATTTTCATAAAACATTTTCATGTACGATGAATGTTACATAAAACATAGATAAATATGCTAATCATACATTTTCTTTACATTCTTTTGAACAAAATTTCTATGATTGATTAAAATTTATTAAAAATCACATTTTTTTTTTAATCTTACTTGTTATTTAATAAGTCTCTTTCTTGATTTTATAGTTTTAAATAAATTATGACCAATAATAAAGTGTGCTAGAAGGAGTACATTGTTAGCACTCCTCTAAAACATATTTCTTCATTGTTCTTGCTACATTGTTAATGGTACTATAAATATTGGATAACAACAGTTCTACCAAAACCTATAGGAACATAGAGGATTTGAAAATCAATTGATTAAATAATAAAAAAAAGAATAATGTAATTTTTCATGTAATATCAACAATGAAGTAAAAAGAACTAACATGTAACACAATTTAATAGAAAAAAGACATACATAAAAGAAAGGAGCGTGATTATTTAGACAAAGACATACAATAAAAAATTTCAATCCACCTAACCTTTTGATGATGTATGAAGTGAATGAGAAATATGTTTTAGATTAAAAAAATATATCTTAAATGACCATATTAAAGATAAAAATGACAGTATTTTTTCTATATAAAAATACATATGAAATAAATATTCTTTACACTTTTCTAATTAATGTCTTAATAAAAATTACATAATTATTTATATCTTAAAAATAAAAAATAAAAAATGACAAATTACTTAAATGTCTTTTGTTTAGGTAGGAGAACAATTTTTCTATTTTGACAAAAGTTTTATTAGTATAATTTTTTTCTAATATAAACTTATACTCAATTTGTATTATCTTAAATAGAGTTTTTTAAGCTCTTAAACATAATTTATATAGGTGATTAATTTTTTTGAGCAATTAAAAATGAGTAAATAGTAAATGTAATGTTAGTTAATTTTTTTTATATTATCATTTAATAAAAAAATATTTTATATGAAT
>JAMLFT010005654.1:0-17227 GCA_026544285.1 Pachyrhizus erosus
TTTTGTGCAATACACAAGCTAAAATATTATTATATATAAATGTGCAAGACTATCTACTTTCTCAAGCTCTCACTCTCTCTCATATTCATTTTTGTTTGAAACTCTTCATAGAATGAAGTGTTCAACTTTACTATCATAATATGCATATGGTATATCCTATTATGCTTTAATATCAATTGAATAGCATAAGAAGCTGTAACTTATAAACCAATTTTAAATATATTTTTTATCTTCAAAATTCAAATGTGTTTTTAATATAATTTTTGTATATATGCTTATACTTTTAATATTAGTTGAATAACTTAATCAACTATACTTGAATATCATAAATTGATTTTGTATGTATATATAGATAGATAGATAGATACATCCTTTATTATTAAAGTAATATACACATGCTAAAATTCTCCCCCAATATTAAGGTTAGTTTTTAATTATGAAATAAAAAAGTAACATATAATTATAATAGTTAATGATATTGATACTCATATAAAATCACCATGAGAATATTTTACAGAAAATTATCTTGCAAATTAAAGTCTAAATGTTAATATAATTATATTAGTGCTCAATCAATCCTTATATATTAAAGAATTTTATTTGTAAATTTAAGATATATAATATAATTATAGATATTTTTAAGACTTAGTTGCATATTTTACCATCTAACTTTCATCATTTCATTAATTTTAGCACCTAGGTTATATTTTCTTGAATTTTACCACTTAAGTTTTCAACTTTCATAAATTTAACCAATGCGGATGTGAAATCTATATTTTGTGAAATGTCATCATTTTATTACCAATATGATTGTAAAATGCACAAAAATTGAAAAATATGTTGGTAAATTATTCAAAAATTGAAAAATATGATGGTAAAATGTGTGAAAAAGAAAGGCAGATGGTAAAATGTGAAAATTGTAAACTTTGGTGGTAAAATTTACAAAATCAAAAACTTGGATGGTAAAATTCATAAAATGATGATAGTTGGGTGGTAAAATGTTCAATTAAACTTGTTTTTTCTTTTAATTTTATGAACATATTTGACCCTTTTCAAAAAAACTTGCATTATATCATTCATTAAACAACGTAAATCTAGAGCCTCTATTGCACTATTTATAGATTCAGAGGTTTGATTTTTTTTTGTCTTAATCATGTAACTTACTATTGTCCTATTTAATAAATATAATTTTAATTATCATTTATATAAAGTCCTATTTGTAACACCCTTTTTATTTTATCTAATTTAACGAAAATCCTTCAAAGTATTTTTATTTCTAATTATGAATTAATCAAATAAACTTGTAAAACTATAAATGCCAAGGGTTACAATTTGAGAAAAACCCTAAATATTATCATAACATTCATGCAATTTATATGTAGATATCAACATTCAAACCGACATATATTAAAAAGGTCAAGTACAATTATATGTATTACATTTCCAAAACATTAGCTAAGCTTTAATGCATCAACCTAATGATGAATAGACTAGATATGCTAATAGCTCCTAATTCCTCTCAACAACTCTTAGTTAGAACACTTAGAGGGGTCTTCTTCTCTAGTGATTCCTCCCTTCCTTCTTGATGATTTTCTATGACTGAGGCCGAACTTATAGAGGAGTTTGGGTGTGGAGAGGGTTGGGTACATCGAGGAGTTGTGAGAACATCAGGTGGGACCCAAACATATATGGGTGGTAGGGTTTGTGCTAGGATAATAAGAATACCTATGTGATAAAATTACCAACGAGCTATGGCATTAGGATACCTAAATGCAAATCTCATAGAGCCCGTAAAGGTGTCATCACCAACCATTGGATCATAGGTACATCGTCCTCCTGAGGGTATGATCGTCATGTGAAAACGAAGATGAAACTTGTTTGCCATCAATATCTAAAAGGTAGGGAGGTTATAGGAGTGGGTGATCTATCCTTAAACATGCACGTACATACATATACATATATCATTTCTAACTATCATATACTTTCATCTCACTAGATTGTGACTAAACAGGATTTCTAATCATTTTAGGGCCCTTCGTAGCCTCCAGTACTACTATCTCCAAGAGGACTTACACAAGCGTGTCAATAACAATCCAAATCTGTATTTTGGGCTAACAATTGGGAGTACATATCCTGTTTGGTACTCGGTCTAGGATACTCTCAACCAAATCTTGGTAATGCTCTGCTTTATTAGAGACGCCTAGTCGATTCTGTGACACCCTCTTCACCCTGAGCCATTCACAACTTGGCACCTTATGTACCCTCAAGGACTCACCATAGCCTGCATAGATTCCTTAGGTACCTTTTATGGTCAACCCATGGAATCTTCGTTCTTAATTTTCACTCGTTAGGTCTTTGATTCAATCTTCTCTCCTCATTTCCATTTATCAATTCCTCTTTAGTACTAGTTTTGAGCTTAGAGGTACATTTTTGCGATGACTTCCTTTCACATTATTTTAAATGATCAATACCCAAGTTTTATTCTACCTCTATCTAAGCAAATTTCTCAAACTATCATGCTTCTATATCTCATCTTCTATCCTAGGGTTATTTACTCGATTACTATTTATTTAAGATAGTTTCACAAGACATAAGGACTTTTGTACTATCTGTAGATACATTAAATACACATAAACATTATCATACAACATAGAAATAATAATATCATTGATTGCACAAAATTTCCAGATAATATAATAGTGTTTATAATTAGAATAGCAAGAAAAAGGGTGAAATTGTCCTTTTTCAAAAAAATTATTTATTTCTTCTTGTTTTCTCTCTTTAATTTTTCTCCTTCATATATATATATATATATATATATATATATATATATATATATATATATATTTTCAACATTTTGTCATCTCAGCACTGAGGACAGGGAAACTTGTTGGAGTGAAATAGCCAAACACGCATTCGCTGAGATGCAGAAACACCACACTGATGAGTATTGAGATTATGATATTTTTGATTGGCATACTGGCGGTACGTAGGAGATGAACAAGAACGTGATGTCATCATCTTAGAACGAACACTTCCATGCTCCCTAACCAAGCCAACAATATTGGTGTTTCCGTCAAATCCTATTATATTACTTCTTGTCTCTTCTCTTCTCTTCTCTTCTCTTCTCTTCTCATCTCCTTAAATACGAGGCTTGTGTCTCACCTACGCTTCCTCCCCCAACTCCTAATTGCATGAATAAATAAATAAATAAAAGACTATGGCTGGTACTAGGAGAGAAACCCACTTCCTCAAACTAGTACACCCTGGAGGCTTTGTAGAGCTACACGCCAACCCAATCATGGCTTCTCAAGTCATGAACAAGAATCCTAGGCACTATGTTACGCGACCTGACTTCTTCCAGTTTCCTTGGATTGTGGTCAGCCCAGAATCCATTCTCACACCCGGCAACGTTTTCTACATCGTACCTTGTCAAACCATTCGTCATGTCTTGAAGTCCACCAACCACACCCTTCCATCTCATTCTCACGAATCTCATCTCAGCCACTTTCTTTCCAATCAATCTTCTCTCCATCAACATTATCCTCACACACAAAGTAAAATCTCTAACTCCAACAAACTTCGATGCTTCCCAAAACAATCCTCCCTGCCCACGTCAACGTCAGGTGTGAAACCCAGACAGGGTCATAAACACAGCAAAGGATTAGGAGGTAAAAAAGTTCAATCTCTATCATTTGTCAGAGAAAGACCTCTTTATTATTCTAGCGAGTACACTTCACGATCACGTGACTCAGGAAAAGTTAAGGTACGAAGCCAGCAGACCCCTAAGCTGAAACCCTGCCTGAAGAAGGATAATACCCACAGTGCTAGATCCCGGCGTAATCTTAAAGTAACATTTGAGTGCAATGATGTCAACGTCAACATAGCCAACTTCACAACAAAAACCTACCATGACTCCTGAATTCTCAATCCTAATCAATGGATATATGGATTATTGCGATTCCTCATCAGACCATAACACATGTTTAGTTACTGGTTATAACACCTTACATGTCAATTTTTTGTTTCTCTTCCTTTGCTCAGATTTTTAATTTCTTTTCCTTAATATGTAAACTGGATAGTTACCAAGAATTTCAGTGTAAGTTCTCTCAGTTTGTAATTGCCTTCCTGAATTTTCTTTCTTTTCCCGTTTCCTATCAATATAATCAAGGGAATATATTTTTTTCCTACTACGGATATCCTTCAACTCATTAGATCATATACTAATCTTGCATGCATTAACGTGACTATCACTATTGGAAAAGTTTTCACACACAGTGGGGTAATGAAGGCAATATAAATTAACCATGCAACAATTTTTTTTTTTTAAGGCAGATCTTCTGTTTTCTATGTCAGTGTGTATCTGATATCGGTCTTTAACATATAAGAATATATGACAGAGGTCCTTCTTTCAATTTATTGAAGAACCTCGATCTTTGAGGTAAGGGATTTCAAATCAGCTTGCTATAAATTCAAATAGCTAAAATTTGCTAATTGATGACGTCGCTTACTCATAGTCATATATGTGAACCTTATATATAAAAGATGCCCCTGAGGCTGTGATGGAACATGCTTCTCTGCAGGATGCTACTAAACAAATTTATCGTGTATTCGAGGAATCCATAGGGATATCCGTGATAGGACACGACATTTGATTCCCACACACATATATATTTGTAATTTGTGACAAAAGGAATAACATCAGATTTGCCAGAAATGTTACATAATAATACAAATGAGGATCATTGTTTCCAATAATGTCAACAATCCTCTATGGAAATTCACGGTTATCGTCTCTCTTTGTTCTTGAACTAAAGGTAGATACAGAAATATACTGAAGCCTACTAAAACAAAACATGAGTATATATAATATAGATGCTCGAGTTTCAAGTTTTAATTTAGAGGATACCATATACGGTTTTCTTTTTTCGCTCGACCATACATACTGATGTATAAACAAACATTGACAAAAGTATACAAAGCATCGATCATGTGATGTCAAAGAGGGTGCAAGCCTCCTTAATATTCATCATCGCCACGCATTGATAAACAATCTCTATCGCGAACGAACACTTCCCTCCTCTGATCCCCTGCCGCTGGTATTATCTAAATGCATGCTGCTCCTTTCCTCTGACCTTGTGCTGCTGTCATTGTCTGAGTTCTCACTGCTGATTAGGCCAATTGAAAAATTCTCTTGTGAAGGCCTGCTTCCGCTACGCTCAAAAAGATTATCACCGTCATCTTGTGACATCCCACTGCTGCTACTGCGGCTTGAATTGGATGAACGGCTTCCAGCGCTTTGCTTGTGGCTTAAGATTCTCACAGAAGATTTCTTACCGCTCTTCTGGCTTAAGGAAGATTTCTTGCTGCTGCTTTTGTGGTTGGCTGAGATGCTTTTTTCTGAATCGGAAATGGAGCTGCTTCTGTGGCTAGAAGAAGCAGTTCCATTCTTTGATCCGTTGCTGCTCTTGCGGCTTGATTTGGAGTAGAACTCCTCGGTCTCTTTCATGTCTTGTGGACTGTAATTATGTTGGTTTTCATTTCCATAATAGTCATACTCAGTTTCTGAGGCGTCTTCACTTTCTTGGTATTTTGCACTAACCTGATTTTGAGCAGTTGCATTCTCCTGGTCACTAGAACTCTCTTCATCGGAGGAGGAGCCATCGCTGTCCTTACCAGCACTCTTGCCAGGAACAGCCTCTGGAGGACTGCTGGAAAGAAAACTGAGAGCAGTTACAACATCACTCATCAAAGGACGGGCTGCTGCTTCCTCCTGTAAGCACATGGCTGCTATTGCAACAACTTGGTTCAGATCTTTTTCTGGGAAATCATTTTTCAGATTTGGATCTGCCATGTCTGGATATCTTTTTGGGTCCCTGAATATGGGTTGTGCCTGCTCAGTGATAATAAGGGAAAATGTATAAAATTAACAAAATACATATTTAGGGATCAAATTAAGCTATTAACTATAACAACCATAAACATTTTAATACATATAGTTCTCATTAAATGATCACAGCACACTTTTTAAAACGACAAAAACTTAGATAGAGTACCTTATGTTCTTAGTGCAGTTCTTCAACCAATATTACAGTCTTATCTCGGTAATTTATGTGCAAACCTTTATTGTATACATAGATCACTGTGGTGAAATTTCAATTTTGATTAAAGAATAACACTAAGTCAAAGAACTATTAATCTAAGTTATGCTTTTTTAAAAAAAAAATCATAACACAATTCTATATTATTAGGTGGAATTTGTGTAGGAACATAAAATAATGTGATTTAATGAGAACTATATGAATTCTGGCAAGCAATAAAAGGTGTCCCCATAATAAGAATATGAGAAAAAGATGTCCAAATTAAAGAGGCAGCTATAGGTTTACCCATGAAACTAGATTTTGCTCATCGTGCGGTCGTGTGGTGTCAATGGCACGCCGTCCAGTTATGAGCTCTAGCAAGACAACTCCAAAACTGTACACATCTGATTTCAAGGTGAGGTTACCCGTTCTTACGTACTCCGGAGCACTGTAACCATAAGTGCCCATAACTCTTGTTGGTACATTGTTCATCTTATCTTTACCAGAAAGTTTGGCCAGTCCATAATCAGAAAGTTTTGAATTGTGATCATTATCCAGCAAGATGTTGGCGGATTTCAAGTCCCGGTATATAACTGAAGGATTGGCCTTGTCGTGCAAGTACCATAGTCCTTTCGCCGCATTTGATGCTATTTTCATTCTGCTGTACCAATTTAATGCAGGTTCATCTGGTTTCCTCTCTGTTTTAAGTGCAAACACATGCTTTATTTTAGTTTTACAAACTAGAATTGGGTGAGCAGGGAACAAACAGCCAAGTACGTACAAAAACTAACTAGAAAAATCAATAAGCACAGTAGTCTTATATATGAAGAAATAAGGCAAAGATAGATAAATGCACAGTGCATACATAATAATGTATCATATAAATGCATATGTCAAAAATTGAAGAAGGATTATACAAATAAAATGGTGATTATACCAAGAAGAAGGTCTTCTAAAGAGCCACCTGGCATGAACTCATACACCAAAAGACGTTGATCTCCATCAGCACAATAACCAGTGAGTTTGACCAGATTCTCATGGTTCAAGAGACTTAACATCAAAACCTCAGCCAGAAATTCCTTACTGCCTTGCACCCGATTTCGGTCGAGTTGCTTCACTGCTACTACCTGAAGAGGGGAATAAAACATAAATGCAAACTTGAAAAAAATATAAATATATATATATACATTTTTTTTATGCACTGAAAATTGAAGGCCTTGTGATATGACCTGCCCGGTTGCAGGAATTGTTCCCTTATAAACTCTGCCAAAGCCCCCTTCACCCAACAAACATTCTTGGCGGAAATTCTTCGTTGCAATTGCCAGCTCACGGAATGTGAAATTTTGTGCTTGAATATTTGAAGTGTCAACTTGGTTTGGATCATCTGCGTTTTGTTTCTTTACCTCTGTATATATGTGAAAAGTATAATTGCTAACAATATTGCAAAAAAAAAAAAACTAGAATTTATATTCATCTTTTACATATTTTGATTCAATGAAGGCCATTGAACCAACTAAATTTCTTCATTGAAAAATTAAATTAAATACCGCTATAGCCTATAGGTATACTTACCCGGCGGTGTTCTTGTTATAACGTTTTCTTCTGGTATAGGCCCTTGCTCCCTCTTGCTGTTGCATTTCTTACTCTTTGAAAAACACGGAAAACAATTCATTCTTCTAAATGTCTAGAATCAAAAAAGAAAACGTCCAAGAAAGATTCCTAGTTGGTGTATATAGTATGTGCAGGTTTTGGTTCTAAGCAATATTTTCATTCAATTCAGGAATAATATGAACATGAAAAATCTAAGCTGGCTCCATGAACTCTTTTGGTTAAATTGAGTAATGGACGGAGGTTCCCCCAAGTGAGATTGAAGGACCCCGCATAAGGGGAGCAGAGACTATAAATTAAAATAAAAGGAAAATCAACAGCAAAAGGTGAAAGAAAGAGTTAGACATGCATGCATGTATGAGGGGAATAGGAAAATGGTGACGTTTCCTCAGAAGACTCGGAGAGAAAAGGGGAAAATTTTGAGCGGACATCATTATGAGGTGTCCTATTAGATGGTTTCCGACAAATGTGGAAATCATATTTCTGTTTTTGGGTTCAAATCAGTTGCACGTGACTTTTATTTTGTCTTCCAAGCCATGCATGGATGGCACATAACGTTTTCCTTTGGTTAATTACGGTTGCATTTTGACTTTGCATCTTTCTTTCCATAAATATGATATTATCTTAATTCAATTTTGGGTGTGCCAATTGTATCCCTCTATGGCTAAAACATTATTTTACATCTAAGCCATAGATGGATTATGAATTTCAGCTGGGAACAACTCAATGGTTTTCAGTTCCACACATTGGAATAACGCAATATAGTTACAGGAGTTCTTGTATTCAGCTAGTCTTTGAATATGAAGTGGAAAAGATGGTTATGGACGTAGTTGGAACTTGGAAGCGCTTCTCTGTTCTTTCACTCTTATTTTTGTGTTCCACTTTTCAGACCTTCCCCTTTCTTTTTTAAAGAATTCAAATAAGGTCAAAGGAGAATTAAGCAATCAGGTGTTTTTAATTGGTTTGAAACTATTAAGTTTGTATTTGAATAAACAATTTGATTGAGTATTTTATTTAATAAAAAATCATGAGAATTTATAAGTTATTTTAATGAGTTTTTATCCTAATTTATTAGAATGAATACAGATATTTAAAAGAAGGCCTAAACTATTTTTATAAGCATAATCAGATAACTACTTATAATTAAATGCTCTTACCTAACTCATTTGTTTCAATTTGTTATAATTTGAGTATGTATTGTTTTCTTTTAGGAGAGGCAAGGTCCTTACAACACTAATTCTTAATTTGTTTTATGACTTTTTGAGTAGAAAAAGCTTTAATGGAGAAAGTAAACTAAAGATTTAAAACTTTTTTCGTCTAAAAATTAGATAGAAATAAAGAGAAAGTGTTAAAATTTATTTTAGATTTCATAATTTCTCACTCTCTTCGCTCCATTAGAGAAGAGATTGCAAGTAGAAATGTGTCTAGTTTTTTTTTAAAATACCTCATTTGTCCTTTATTATAGGTGTTTATCAATTAATCTAATTATATACAAATTATGCTAATTGATGGATTTGGTTTTGTCTATTAAAAAAATTAAATAAATAACATAATATTTTCTCTAAGAACTACAATCATTTATAATAATACTATTTATTAGAATTTAGAAATTATTATATAAGTATATACACGTGTTTATTGGATTAAAATCTAATTAGTAAATGTATTGGATAATGGTGTAGAACCAAATAACTTAGGGCATATATAATGAGTGAAAACAATATACTTTATACTCTGATTGAGTACTTTGCTCATTAATAAATTCAATTATAGACAAAGGGCAATATCATATTCCACACAAATAATGTCTTCAAATTGACCAATAAGAACGTTAACATATACATGTATGTATGTTGAAAAAAATGTATATATAATTTTATATTATTATTTAATTATAAATTATCATATATAATAAATATCCTAAAAAATATACTAATTTATTGATTAAATAACACACCATTAAACTTGTGTGTTTCACAAATTGATGATATCACATTGAATAATTAATATTTTCAACAAGTATGTAATTTATTATAATTTTTATGGTTCTCTAAATTTTATTATAGGCCCAATTAGTTTTTACATAAGAGGCTTAATTAAAATGAATTATAACATAACATATGTTTTTAAAATAAATAAAATAATGTAATACATTTATCAAAAAGGTAACAAGTGTAAATAATACATATTTAATATTTCTTAAATAAAATATTTGATTTGAGTATTGAGATATATATAACCAGAACAAGCTCATAATGACATATCTTTTATACTAAAAAAAAGATATATCCAGAAAGAGAAGTATATTTGCTTGTAATATGTGGTAGTAAAATAGGATAATAATGAAAACAAAAACTTAAAGGGTGAATGAGAAAGTTTGTTTGGTGAGTAGGCCATTTCACATGCGAGTGGGTGAAGCGGTGAGAAAATGGTATTTAATTCAAATGCACATGCAAACCAAAATAGGGACACATGAGAAAGGGATTTCCTAACACGTCAAAAGAGTTTCCAAGTGAAGTAAAGATGTCAATGCAACGTAAGACACTTGCTGGAGGGCCATTAGGGCACTTCCGTACCTTTAAAGATGTACTATGGTAAGCCCCATCTCATTCTACTGTATATGAACTCCTTCATCTATATCATTGTTCATTACACTTCCCTACCTCCTCATAACTAATGTCATTCAGCGCAAATGGATTATTTTGGATATATCTGGATTTAGTCAGAAAAAAATTATGAGTCACAAATGTTCTTTCAAATAATGAGTATAGTTGAATTAATTGAATAAGGTGTATTGGTTGGTATAAATTTTGTGTTATCTACAATTTTTATAGATAAAAATAATCTTTTAAATTGTTAACACAATTTTACTTTTAAGGATCAACTTTAAAAATTTTAATTAAATTAAAATAGCATCGTTTTTATAATATAATTAAATTACTTTGTTCAATAACATATTATAATTTTATAATTTTTGTTAGCTAAAATTATGTATATATATTTTTTATATATAAAATGTGATGATAATTAATAAGAAATTAAAATTAAAACTTATTAAAAAATTATATATGATTGTCTTGTCAAATTTTAGATGATGTAATAAATTATAAAATTATCAATATTATTATTATATCATTAGTTAATAGTTAAAATTAGTTACTTTATATATATATATTAAATGATAACACTAATATAGCTTATATAAATTATTTTATCATTTAATAATTTTATATAACATATAAAATTAATCAACTCAACTGTTGATATATAATTATATAATACTTTGATTATTTGTATCAAATATTATAAAAATTAAACATCAATTAGAAGATGATTAAAATATTTATATTTTAGTATATTTAAAATAATATATATTATGTTGATTTTAATTTATATGAATGAAGTATTAAATAATTTTTTATTAATATAAAATTTGAAAGATATGATCTACAATAAAGAAATTTTCAATTCAATCATCGATTTTCAGATAAAGTTATTTAGTAGTGTAATAATTTGTGTAAGTAATATCAGTGTCATTTAATCTCTTCCTATGTGTGTTTGTGTGTTTTTGAAATTAATTTATGATATTCAATTACAATTTGTTAAATCGTTCTATTGATATTAAAAACACAAGATGATATTGTTGAGATTTTGACAAATGTACTAAATTATCAAGTAACAAAGTAATAAGTATCGTTTACAGGAGGACTCATTAATTACTCTATATATTTTTCATTTCCATTAAAAGATCATTTTCCTCACAAGTAAATTCACCTACTTTGTCAAATACAAATACACGTTCATAAGCTTTGGCAATGTTATTGATCAATTCCATAATCAATATTGTTTTATCCACTTTAGCTTCACTAAAAAGTCCTAATTTTCCTCCACAATGATAAGGAGGTAAAAGATTTACTACTTTTATTCATGTTTCAAAAATGAATAATTTTGTAGCTTGATTTAGTCAATAATAGGAAAGGAACGAAGTAGAAAGACAAGAAAAAAAGGATATATGAGTAAGGAGAAATAGAGGAACCTAGAAAAAGTAACCTTTGCCACTAAACTTAAGAATTGAGAGGTTTAAGCACAATACTTGGGTATTAACAACAAATTAAGCATGCTAGAAAATTAGGTATCACAAGAAATGTAAAATTTTAAGGTAAGAAAATGAGTTGAGTGATTTTTATCGAACACTTGATAATTGCAAAAGTTGGGATGGTAACAACATGATGAAATGTCCTATAATGCAATTACGAATTATTTTTATCCAATTAATATTATGTTATCATCAATCCATAATTATTCTAGATTTAACTCCTTAAGCGAAAGCACCTAAGTCTCTTAACTCCTTTACCAATTCTTCAATCAGTGTAGCCAATGATTAACATTAAGATCAAGGGTTTTAAACAATGATCAATCTTTTTTACCATATTCCTAGACATATATTTTTTTTTTATTACCCCATTCAATTCACAATTCAATTGAAAATTTCAATAATAACAACTGAATAACTAAAATCATGCAATTAGCTCATTAGACTAAAAACAAACAATAAACACCAAAGATGAACGACAATAATCCTTTATTGAGTAAAAAAATATAATTATATGAAATTATATTCAATTACATTAAACTTAAACAAAAGGTGAGTTTGGCTATTCCTAGCCATTAAGGAAAGGGATACTAATGAAGAAATGGCTAGAGATGAATCCTTGAGAATGGAAGTCGCTACTAGTTGTCTTTGACCTATGTGTCTTTAACTTCACAAAGTTTGAAACTCGTTTATCATATTTTTGGACACCTTTTATAGCAAATGGACTTTTCAACATATGTGTCTTCCTTATATGCTCACTTGAGCAAGCATAAAGACCCAATTCTTCCACTTTTAGAGACTCGTTTAAGTAGACTAAAATGACCTTACTTAAGCAAAGACAAAGAGCATTATGGTCCTTTAATAATGGCCTACTTCAACAAAGTCAAAGAGCATCCAAGTCTTTTTTTTTCTTCCATTTTAGCACAAATGTCGTTGGACCTCTATCCATTTGGACCCTTCAACAAATTTCCTTCAAAATCAACAAAACAACACAAGTTAAGGGTTAAAGGCAATAAAAAATAACTTCTAGCTAGAAAAATCATTTATTCATAGATTCGTAATAATAAGCAAAAATAAAATCTAAAAACATAAAAGATATAAAATAGTTACACCAAAATAATGCAAAAATTGTAAATATAGGTAACAATTATCAAATATATCATATGAATACTAAAAGTATATTTGAATTTTAAAAATAAAATATGTATTTGAAATTAATTTCTTATATTCAATCACAACATGTTAAACGATTAAATTAATATTAAAAGCATAAAAAGATATAATATATGCATGTTAGATAGTGAAGTTTACCGTTTTGTGAGAAGAAAATATTCAAATAAAAATAGATGTAAGAGAAAATAGAACGAACGAAAGCACAAGAGAGTCAATAGTTTCTTTCTTTCTCTCTCTTTCACACACACACACACACGCATGTAAAGAGAATTAAACAAACAAATTTTATCAAGTATTTAATAATTCAAGTCCAAACAATTTAAGAATGACTCGTTTAAATCTATTCACATTAACTAAAATAATTTATTTAAATTTTAAAATAGTATATTTTATAATTTAAAATAAAATGTGATTTAATTTAAAAATAAAGATAATAATATACTAACAATAACAATAGTTTGAATTTTAAAAAATATAAAATCTTAAAAAATTAATCACTCTCTTATGTTATGTGTGTATCTATGTATGTCACCAAGAAGACACAAAATTTAAATGGTAAGTTAGTTAAAATAACGAACATAATAAGAGTTTCACTCTTAAATTGAATAGTCAAATTTATAGAGTTTAATAGTGATGCACTAACAACATAAAACATTTTTACATTATTATTTAATTACGAAACATTATTGATATGAATTTTAAGATAATTTTGTAAAAGCTAACAAACTTATTACACATGGTAGTTTGTAATTAAATGATAATGTAAAATTATTTTTTACTATTAGTGCATAACTCTTTTTCTCTTTTCAATATTAATTTTTAATCACAAATTTTTATTATTTATATTCTTAATTTCTTTTGAATTATTTTATTTTCTTTCTAAAAACTTGACTATTTATATAATTTGCTTAAATAAAAAAGTGTGTTTATGTTTTGTACGTAGTTGAGGTAACTATTTTTATACTATTAGCCAATTAGAAATGATTTAAATATGAATTTTAAAGTAATTATTATTTAAAGTGATAAATTTATAATATATAATAATTTGTTACTAGATCATAGTATATAAAATTATGTAAAAATATTTTATGTTGTAAATAAAATCTAGTTAATTAATTCATTAATTAAATTCATAAAAATATTTATAAAATACAAATTTTATGAAATAAAAGATTACATAAATTAGAGAGTAAGAGAGATAAACTTATATGAACTAGGGAGAAATAAAGTGTGTTGAGAGTGAGTGTTGCAAGATAATACAAGAAAGTGTCCACAGAACTATCTACCAAAACAATCAATTTCTTTTAAATTTTTTATATAAACAATATTCATTTCGTTCCATAATAAGTGTCGCATAAGAAAAAAAATAGTCACAAAATCAAGTTACTTTTAACTTTTTAATGTAATACTAATAATCCTTTTCTATTTATACCCCTAATCATAATAATGATGTGCAACACAAATTATAAATAAACTAATGATTATATGATTGATTTTGTAAAATTTCTATTTTATCTCCTTTATTTATTAGTTTTTTTGGGCTATGTAAAAAAAACTTAAATGACTTATTATGGAACTAGGAGAGTAACATATTTAATGACACAACATTTTAAATTTATTTTTTTATAAAACATTTTAGATTCATTAAAAATAATGAATTGCTTCATTTGAATATATTTTAGAAGTACTTACAACTTAAAATGAAGGTGGACCACTTATCCATCTTAATAGGTGGTCCATGACGGACCATAACTTTTAGTCATTACATTAATCTCATCCTCATAAGGTTTACGAAACATCGTCCATACTAAATTATCCTTCCTCTCAACTCCATCCCAAACAACCCTTGTTGTCAACCACTGTTGATTGTTGCCAAAGGTGATTTCTAATGACAATACAACTTCTACACCATTGATCCCCAAGTCAACATTGAACATTGGAAAAGTTGACAATAGAAAGCCCTATAAAAGAGTGCAATGTGGTGAGCATCTATGACTCCCCAAAAGTTGACCATTAACAAAGGTATCCTGTGCCTTAGACATGGCATGCATGGTCTGTGTTTATGTGATCCAATTTTAGGAATAGGCGATGCAATGAAGTGTGTGGTGGTGGCAAGTTTGAACTTGAGGCCAATGTAGTGTGATAGCTTGGCAAAGGTTCAAAGAGTTGCAACAAAAGGGAGACAAATGACAAAGATGGATTCAAACTTTTGGCCATCATGGAAACAAAAGGTGAAAAATCACAAGTATGGTAACATACAAAACAATTACAATCTCACAAGTCATGTACTATTAGTGAGTACTCAAACTTCCATGTTGAAATCTCATGTTTGAATTAGTGAACTTCATAGGGTCTTATTGAATACCCACAAAATGTTTTGTTGCCCTAAAACCACATTTTCGTCAAAATTAAACAACTTATTTGCGAAAATTGCACAAAAAACAAAAGTGGACTTCAAAATTGTAATTTAAAGCTCAAGTTGAAACCTTTATTTAGTTTTGGAATTAAAGTGATTATGTAGCGTACCATTCAAAAGCAAAAAAGAGATATTGATCACTAAGTTAGTAGATTGCAATGTGAAGTTCACTTTTGGAACTCCATTGTGTCCTTCAATGAAGAGAAGTTAATATGTTATATAAGTGTTGTGATGACAATTTAGATTTATATAGTGTGGCAAGAAAAGAAGGAAGATATCAAAAGAGGGTGCACCGTTATTGAAAATCATCTTCAATAGCAACAAAGGATGATCAATGATAAGGATTGTTGGGGAAAGAATTAACACTATTATAAGGGAGACTTTTTAAGTTGATTATTTTGGGGGGTTCTACATCGGTTGTATAACTAATGTAGATATTGCTAATGTAGAATGTGGAAACTTTTTACATTGGTTACTGAGTAGTTGATGTAAAAAAAATCATAATTCAAACAAAAAGAATGCATCTAACGAGATTATAACGCCACACTCTTCATTTGCATCCCTTAAATCTCCATTCCCATCATCCTTCCTCAAATTTATTGTGCCACTAAAATCTTTATCATTTACGAGAATATCCATCTCTAAGTTCATTTGTTGAACGTACCCATTTTTCCTAATGAATGTCTTGTTTATGAAACACAAAAGAATATCACTGTTATCAAACAAATTCTTAATTGAAAGAATCAAACATAAGTTCCAACTATCCATCATTATAAAAGTAAAAACATTAAAATCAAAGGCTTTATGTATATCTTCACACCAAGCCCACTATGAAACACCACAAACCCTGTGACCTTACTTGTAAGTCTTATAGCAACAACCATTGCAAATGTGCAATTGCTACATCACCAAATTTGTGTCATGGTAAATGTGAACGACTTCTCCTCTTCTCTTTACTTTCTAATGTCACTAAACCCCCATCACATCACCATTGATGGCTTCTTGCAAGGTCACCGTCGAACCACTTTGAAACCGTCAAACCAAAACTCATTGTCATCAACATGCAAAGTCACTATGTTAAACTCAAATCTTTCTCTCGTGTGTTTACTAGCACCACAAGATCACCATGATTGCACAATACCACCATCTTTTTTTGTGGGTTTCTTTTTTTGCTCAAACTCTCACCACCATTTAAGAGATCACAAGTAATTTGACAGTTGGTTACCACCAACATGTGTTGCTTAGAGTGCATGTAGAACCTTTCCCCTTATTTTTTCTACTAACTAATTTAGGTGAAAAAGGAACAAAGGAAGAAAATGGGTTAGGATGAAGGATGAAGTGACATTCCTCTTAGGATATGCAATTTAGGGATGAAAAATTATCAATGTTTTCATTGGTTATAAAATATTCAATGTAAAATATTTTTTTTGTATTGATTAAAAACTTAATTGATATAAGAAGCACCTTGTATATTAGTTATTTTATAACCAATATAAAAAATTATTTATTAATAAAAATGTGGAGAATTTAAGATCAATCCTATAAAGATAAGATTAATCTATTGACTGAAAAATATTATCTACTCTTAATCATCTATTTAAGATGTTCCACCCTAACCTCTTTCACAAGTTAATTATTCAATTATGACTTAAATATATTTTTTATATTTATAAAATAACTTATTTTAATTTTACTACTTAAATTACAAATTTTTTTATTTTAATATTTCATTTTTTTATGTTTGATTTTGTTATCTTCTGTTATACAAGTTTTGTTAAGTAATAATATTATAAATAAATTATAAAAAAGGAAATCACAAAAATTATTCAACAAAAATAGAAAAATTAGATCGGAAGA
>JAMLFT010005655.1:0-17227 GCA_026544285.1 Pachyrhizus erosus
GTATATATGTGTGTTAAATTTATATTTATTTTTATATTTTTATTTATTTATTTCATACAAAAAATTAATATTAAATTAATAATATAAAAATTTAATAATATAAATTATTTAACATATAGATTGATAGATAAATATAAATCGAGTTGATTTATGAACCAATCAAATCAAGTTATATATAACTTAAATTTGACTTATTTATTTAACAAGTTTAACTTTTGACTCAAGTTCAACTCATTTAGTTCATGAATAAAGTTCAACGAGACAAATGTCAAATCGAGTTTCGAACTATTTTTGAGTTAGTTTGGTCCATTGTGAGCCCTAGTTGGACCCGTGTGATGTTTGAGTAATTATTTTGATGACTATAATGTATATGATTCAATAAACTAATTATTATAAAAAATACATAATAATATATAATTAAAAATTTTAATAATGTTAAATTAATATCATTCATACTAACTACAGATTATTGAAGTTTAGATAATTCAAAACTAATGCATGTATATTTAAAAAGTAAAATGCAAGCAATGTTTGATAATTAAAACTAGGAAACATTTTAATCAACAAAATGTCTAACCATTCTTCAACGAAACAAAATTTTCAAGTGTTCTTCAATGAAGAATTTTAGCCTTAAGTCTCAAAGGGTTTATGCTTACCACATTCATTTCAATTGAGTTTTCTCCTTTAAACTTGCTTGCAAGACAAAATTGGTTTCAACCCTTCTTAAGATGCTCTTATCTCTTTATTCTTCCTCTTCTAATGCCACATGATTATGCATTCCTAACTTCTCCATTGAAGGATTGGACTCCTCAAGGCCCATTAACTAGAGCCATGAGTAGAAGACTTGAAGAAAAGCTTATTGGGCCTTTGTAGTTAGGATTTGATTTGTAGGCCTTGTATTTTTGGCAATTATTAGTATAGGTTGTTTGTGTGTAAATGTATTTTGTTTAGGGTTTGTATTAAGGCCCAACAGGACTTAGGGCTTTGGGGCTTAGATGGGCTTTAGGCTTGTTTGGGCTTGCTTCTCTTTGAGAAGCCCAAACCGTCACATAGGCACAGATTGGAGAGGGAGTAGAACCTTGCTTCTAGTCCCACATTGCCTAGTTGATGAAAGGGAGCTAAGTCTCACATTGTTTGGATAGAACCTTGGATGAAGTCCATATGCCTATAAATAAGACCCCCCTACTTCCTTATAAGACACAACTTTGAATGAATGAAAATTCATAAGAGATTTAGAGACTTTTCTCTAAAACTCTAAGTTTTAGTTCTTTGTTCCTTATCAAGATCTTGTGTGGTTCTTGTGGCATAATTCTCTTTCTTATCTTTCTCCTAAGAGAAACTACGTGGCGGATTCCACTTTTATTCTTCTTCTATTACTTTGATTCTTGAAGCATTTTGAAGATTGATGCAAAGATCCATGGTTGGAGTCTAACAGCATGTGAATCCCCTTCCCTCTTCATCATGTATATTCTAATTTTGCAAACAAATTTCGTAGATAAATTTGGTGATCATCATTGCTAAGAGATTCTATTTAAAAAAATTTAAAAAAAATATATTACACAAATGAAATTATTATAATTAAGATGAATTAATGAAATTTAAATTTAAATAATTAATTTATATCATATAAATTATATAAAATATCAAATAACGTTATTGCTTTAGGTTTAACTGTTTGACAATGATATGCGAAATGTTATTAAAAGAGGAATTTTAATATATTTGTCAAAAAGAATTAGAAAGATCTAGAAATCATTAGAAATAATAAACTAGAATCAATATATCAATATATACTTTAATATGTCATAACATGTAGTGTTCAACTATTTTTATAATTATATAAATATAAAACTAAATATAAATTAAGTTTAATTATAAATAAATAAAAATCAAATTTTAAATTCATCTTAATCTACAAAATCAACTAATTAATATTAAAAAGAAAAGAACATATAATGTTTAAAATTTGAATACAATTAAATAAAAACACAAACTAATCAATATAATGTTTTGAAATGAAAGACTAATACATTTCATGTTAGTTAATTAAAACAAAAGCAATTCCTCTAAATAAAATATAATTTTCATTTATACTTGTAAATTTACAATATTTAAATATAATTATTTAATATATTTTATACTTTTGGGCCCTTTTTATACTCAATTCTTGATAAAACTAAAGTTTTTAGAATAAAATCTTAGTTTTCTTTATTTTCGTACTTGATCCTTTTTGTTTTTGGTGTTTTTAGGGAAAGATGCTAAAGGACCAAAGCAAAGGCAAAATAAGCTTTCTAACATATCACGCTTAAGTGAGCATGGAGGCAACTCTTTATTTCCAACAAAGTTTCGCTTAAACAAAGTGAGACTACTTGTGTTCGCTTAAGGAAGTCTTTACGACTGACAGGAAAAACTCAAGTTTGAGGCTCAAAGGTAAAAAAAAAAAACCTACAACACAAAGAATACAATTAAGAGCCTTGGCCTTGACACTAATAAGTCTAAGGTGAAAAAGAGTTGGTGGCGGCTTCCATGCTTTTGAGATTCTTCTCCAAAAATTTCTTCCCCTTAACTACTCATAGTTAAGTTCATCCTTTATTAAAGTTTAATGTAATATTTTTCAATTTCATGTGATTATTCTTTCATTATTCAATAAAAGATTGTTATTGTTCTCTTTTATGTTTAATGTTCATTTTTTGTCTATTCAATTAATTGTATGATTCTACATATTTAATTGTAATTGAGAAATTCAATTGAAATGTGAACAAAAGAGGAACTGCCAATAATTTTTATACTTAGGAATAGGATAAAAAAAGATTAATCACTATTAAACCTTAATTTTAATGTTTGCCATTTAGCTACACAAATCAAGGGATTTGTAGTAGAGTCAAAGGATTTAAGTTTTTTCGCTTAAGAAATTAAGGTTAGAATAATTTTGTGATTAGTGATAATAATAACTTAATTAAACACAATTGTATAATTGCATGAAAGGACAAATTGATGAAGTTAAATCTCGATGATCACATTCCATACTTGACAACCACCTACTGCATATCGTGTTTAATAAGAGTACAATTCTTTTACAAAAACGTAATTTGATCAATGAATAATACCTGGAATATATAATGTATTTCTTATTTCATCAAAGATTTCATCACTCAACAACTTTTATGTGTTGTCCATATAAATAAAGATCTTGACATTGAGTCCATTACCAATAAAGTAATAAATAACCTTATCAGTTGGTGTCTAGACACAAGTTCACTTGTCTCTTCAATTGCATATATGAATTCTCTATCATCATTCAATAATCCAAGTGCATAACATGTTACTTGAAAAATTTTGTATGTTATTTCATTCACTTCTTTAATACTTTGGTAAAATGTGCATTTTTTATATCAGTTAGTAAAATCCTTTTATAAAATAACTCTTCAGTCAACAAATAAATATAAATAAAAATTTTATTATCTCAAATTTTTCTAACATTGCTTTTTTTTCACCCATAATTAGCTAAATATTTCATATTATTAAATGACAATATATTATATCTTTGCATCTTCTATTTATCTAATAATATTTAATTTTTTTCTCAATAACTAATAATATTGATTTTTTTTCCTTTGATTAGTGATAAAAATAATTTAATAATATATATATTATTTTCAATTATGATTAACGTAACAAATTAAATATTTTAAAATTATATTTAATATTAAAATATTATAATATATTTAAAAAATTAAAATATTATAATTGAAAATAAAATAAAATACAAATTCAAATTTTTATTACGTAATTATATTTATTCTAAAATCCTTAATATTATTGGTTTAAAAATTAATTAATATTAAAAGTAGCCTTTTTTTTAATTCGTGTAGATAAAAAGTTCACACTTAAATACCAATTTAATATTTGTAATAAAAGTAAAAATAATTAAAATGATTGGCAAAGTGTTCCACTTTTTAGATTCAAAATTAGATGGATATTTGTTTTTTTTTTTTAAAATGGATAAGGTATCCATTTCCTTCATTGTTTTTTTTTTTTTAAGTTGGTTCCTTTTATTAATGAATTTATGAATGTAAAATGAGCATGTTTTTCAACCATGATATTAGATTTTGAAGAGAAAAATAAAAAACAAAGAATACAAGTCGATGATTGAATGATGATAACTCCTACAAATAAGTTTTAAATATTTATAACATTGAATCACATCTATGCACCATGGCAGGAGGAGATTTAAAAGGATACAACTACAATAAAGAAGCAAAGAAGAAGATGAAGAATACGAAACAACTCTATTAATTGTAAATGCACAATAAACGAAAATACATTTAAATGAATATCCCAGCATGCATAGCGAAGCATCACATATTCATGACATAGACAATATTTGAAAATTGTTCTTCAAGCTTTCATTTAATATTTAAAATCGTGATTTATGTAACCTATTGGTTAACAGATATTAAAAGCTCTGGATCAAATTATTTCATACGTGTTTTTCAGGCTTTAGTTTATGCAACCTATACATGTTTATTACTATAATTAGTTTATATTACTACTATTATTATATTATTATTTTAATTTTGATCTACCTTTTTTAATCTTATTATTTTATACAATAATATTATAGTAATTAATCCTATATTAATGTTATGTTATAATCTTTTAATATCTTTTATATATACAAATATTTAAAAATTAACTTATAATATGATTATTTTTAATATTAAATGATTATAATATTATAATTGATTATGAATCTTATACATACTTATTACATTAAATTAATATTTAAAGTATAATAATTAAGTATGTTTATTAATATTAGATATTATTATTAATATAATATTATAATTATCAATTACATTATTAATTAATATATATTTAATTAAAAATATAAATAAAATTATTAAATTATTTACTAACATTATACACTATAAAAAGTTATATGAATTTATATGGCTTCATTATTTAATTTAAGCTTTGATTCATTAATTATTTGGATAAAATAATTTTGGAAAAAAATATGGATTCATTATTTTATTTAAGATTTCATTCATTTTCTTTTGCGCAGCACAGCTTGGATAATTACTAAAATTGAGCATAATACTCGCAAGTTGGAACTGAATGATATGTTGATTTAGTTTATTTACTTATTTTCTTATTTATTTATTTATTATTATTATTTATAATTTTTTATAAACTATTATTTCTAACAATAATTTATAACATTTTATACAATTATTTATTATTTATATAAAAAGATAAAAAATATTTAACAACGTAGTATTTCGTGCATTGCTGAGAAATACTTCGTCCATTTATCTAGACCTCTAATATTGCATAAAATAAATATTAATATTTAAATATAACTCAAAATATGATAAAACTTATACTTTAGGATCAACTTATTCGAGATTTTTTCAATTATACATTTTCTCTATTTAGAAAAATAAATGATAGTTTGTTATTCATAAATTATAAATTACTTCATTTACTCTTATTTAAACTTATTAACATCATAAACATTTGTCTTTTTTATTTCTTTTAGTTTAACTTAATCTGATTCATCTAATTTTCTTATTTTTGATTTGCTTAAAAATTTAAAATTTAAAATTTAAAAATTTGACTTGCTTATCAAAATTTGATTTTTGTTTAATTGATTTTATCTATTATAACTGCTTCAATTTTAAAATTTTCATTTGATTTTTTTTAACAATGAAAACATTCAAAATGATACTAGAATCATGGATATAATACTCTTTTACATATTTCGGATTGTTATAAATAAATTTTAATTCCCACAATTGCGACTAGATATATTAAATAGATGCCTTAAAATCATATTCGAAAGTGGAGCAGAACATAAATATAGTAGCATAATTGAATAACGACATTAATTCGTTCACATTAAAATATTCATAATCAATTTTTCTAATTTCAGCAGATGAAATGAAGGAGTATGTAGAAACTTTCACAGTTTCGGAATCAACCCTTACAACTTTTGTCGCAACATGAAATATCAATTTGAACAGATGTTTTGCTACCTTGTAATTTCCACCGTTTGAACAAAACTTGAAATACGAAATTGAATACATTAATCCTTCTTTCAATTCATTTTCAAATATTTTGATTAAGGGTTTCTTCACAAAACCTTGAATTTTATCACCCTAAAAACAGTAAACACATATAAAAAAAAATTGCGAAAAAAACGCATAAGAAAATCATCTCAAATGAAAAATTTGTGAAGAAAAAGTATTAGAAAATTATTCGAATAATACGAACCTTCTCGTCCATTAGTAACAATTCCACTGAAAAGGATAACAACTCCTTATCTCATTAATGATGAACTATAGTCGAACTACACAAACAACAATTATCCAATTTTTTATTTTGCTAGACATATGACAGATACATACCCTAAATTAGAACCAATTATATCTTTATAACTCATTTCACAATAGGAAATTTGAAACACACAAATAGCAGTTAGAATACATGAAATTGCTAGGTATGTAATTTTATATATACAAATGAAATAATTATTCCTTTGCATGTTTTTCCAGTAACAATACATGCAACGAACATCATGAAGCATTTTAATCATCTTTCACGAAACACATATTCAATATTCATGCACAAACATTTCAAGGACTATCAACAGTTAATAGCAGTTACCTTCAATTGAAGAGTATTTAAGAAGCCATTACATGAAGAGATGACACATATCCCAAATTTCTCTCAAGATGTCACATGTCCAAGGTTCTTCAAGAATTAACCTTTAATTTTTATAATTATAAATAATACATGTACACCCTCTAAATAAGACACTCGGGATAAATTCGAATCCATTTTTTTCCGGACTCATGAAGTAACTTCTTACGTAAAGTTCATTTAAAAAAAAAAAAAAAAACAAACAAGAACATTAAAACGAGTTTGGTATTAAAAAACAAATAAAAATACGTATTAGTATTGTTATATACATAATGGATACTTGCCTCCGTATGTTGACGAATTAGACATTGGTTCTTGGCCAAAAGATATCTGAGTTTACCAGAAAAATAATAGAGAATGAGAATGGTTTCAGTATGTTGAAGAATTAGTAATTGGTTTCAATTTTGATCAGAAACAAGAAACAAAAATGAAAAAAAAAAAAGAAAGAAAGACAACTTACCAAAGATGATGCAAGACAGTTTGTGCCACGAACACAAACATGAGAATGGTTGCCTGTGCAGGAGAGTGAAGAGAAGATAAAACAAAAGGAGGGAGGGCAAGAGTGTGAGGGTGCACCTTAAAAAGTTCAAATGAAAATCTAAGTAATTAAAATACAATATTGAATATAGTTAGACATATATTTTATAAATTATAATTTTATCTTTTATTTACTTTTTAAAATAATAGGATGTTTACACATGAATAATTATTATTTATTGGTTAACATCAATTAGAATTATATAAATGTATTTTTCTTTTAAAAAATCAATTAATAAAAAATGAATTATTTTAGTATTATTTCTCTTTTTACCTTCTCTTTATTCTCTAGAATACGTTATTTACTGTCACCCTAAATTTAACTATATTTTTCCTCTACAAATAAGCATTTTAGCTATCTTTCTTAGCAAATAGCCATTTAATGAAAAAAAAAAAAAAGAATTGAGGTGTGACAATAAATAAAATGGCAGTGAGAATAACAATGTCAGAGAAAGAAACTCACACACCCAACAAACATATGGGCCTACAGTTTTACAAGCCCGGGAGAAGCGACAAAAATGACGCAATTAATCTAACACCAACCCTTCATTTAATTAGTCAAATCTAACACTTATCTATTTAATTAATTTATTTTTATATTCTTCTAATTAATTGAAACAACACTAGTTTATTTTCACATACACAATAATTTCTAACGTTTCTTATCTATAACATTTTAGTATTTAATACTTTCAAATTTTATTTTAAAATACGCATAAATTTTTCTTTTATTTAAGTTCCATAATATTTTTCTAAGCTAATTAATAGTATTTATTAATTATTTGAGCTTAGCTAAAATATAATTGTAATATAATTATTAAAAACATCAATAAAAAATAACAGCAAGTCAAAAATAAAATAATATATTAATTCATTTAATAATTACAAATAAGAAATTTAGATAAAAATAAAATTTAACGCATGTTGGTCAACTAAATGATGTCATTACTTTTAAGTATTTGCTTGTGACACAAGTCAATGATCGATGAGCATATTCATCCATGTAGGCTAACATAGAAAGAAATGGTCAAATTAACAATCTATCTTTACAAGAAATATTGAGGTTGTTGTCTTCTCCAATAAAGAATACATCATCATCTTGATCTATAATTATAGTGTTCTCATGTTATTTATTCTTTGAATTAATTTGATTTGGTTTAACTATGTTAAACTTTTGATCTCACTTAAGATATCAACACTTAAATTTCTTGTAATCTAATTTATCAAAATAGTAAGAAAGGATCTTAGAGAAACAAAATTCAAATTATCTTTGAGATATGTCATTACCTCTATTTTCACTTCTTCCATAAATAACACCCTAATTTCAATTTACTATATATTTTGTTTGATTTTTTATTAATAGTTTTAATACTAAAAAATATGGATAGAATATTAAAATATTGATTCACATTATTGTGATTAGGATTATATGTTTTACTTAATCATAAATTTTAATAATTATTTTTTCTTAAAGTTCGAATAATTGATAAAATAACAATTACCTATAAAATTATCAATAATTGTGATAAATATGAGGAAAATCTCAAATAATTATTTAAACTTAAAATCATAATTTCTAGGTCAAAATAAAATTAGCATAATTTTCTCAAAAAAATTAAATTTTTTTATTAAACACTTTAGAATGTTTGTCAAAACTATCAACCAATCAAAGTTTGTTATAAACCAACGATGAAATTGACAATGTTAGTTCATTTTTATGTTAAATACATTAAAATATATTTTTTAGAAAAGAAAATGAGAATGTTTAAAAGTTACAATAAAATTATTATGAAGTATTGACTAAAAGATACCTAATTAGTTAAAAAAATTAAAATTAATTATAAACATTCAATTTTAATTCATAATAATCAATAATAAATATAATTTAAGTCTTGTGTAAAGTTTCAACTCAGCATAAATTTATGTGATCAAAAAGTTAAAAATTATATGCACAAATTCACACCCACAACACCTATAAACTATTAGGTCTCTAAATGATTTATTTTTATCTATTTCATCTTTCTTTCTGAGCTCATTCCCATCAGCTAACACACTTTCACTTTCTCATCATATGTTTATTTCAAATTTTAATTAAATTAAAGCATTGAATAATAACCTATATATATTTTTTTATTAATTAGCTTGTAACCTCTTTCTTCTTAATTTATTCTCATCTTAAACAACAAACAATCACAAAGAAAGTTTAGCTTAATTGATTGAATAGTATATAACCCTTTTTCTCTCAATTTTCTTCTTTTATCTTCACCCACAAATCCATCATCCAAAAATTTCAACCTCCATCACCCACCACCCAAAGTCAATATTTTTTGGTCACCACAAGGAATTTGGAAACAAAAATCACTCTCTTCTCTTCCTCCTCTTTACTAATCGTGAACCAACCTTAAATATGTGCAGTTTTGATTCTCTCTTACTTATCCACTTTATTAATTATTCTATAACACAACTAGAAATATGTAAAAAAGTTTAAGTTTTATTATGCATAAACAACAGTATTTATACAAGAAAAAGTTTTAACTAATTGTTATAACCACCTACCATAACAAATAAACAAATCAAATTGTATTTCTTAATATTCTATGTTGTTGTTATTTTGTTTCAACATTTCATTTCTCTTTTTTTTTTTGTTATTGACTATTGAAGATGGTGAAATATTTTTCTTTTGGATGTTGGGAGTCTCCTTTCAAAAGAAGACTATTTTCATTTTTTCTTTAACTTTGAGTTGTAATCCTATGCATAACTTTCTTGACTCAACAAGGACTTATTTTTCTCATTTCCTTTCCTCCATGGTTCTCTCGGCCGTTTCATCAAACAAGAAAGAACTTTTATTCTACTAAGATCATAAGAAATCTCAAATTTTGTTGATATGATGAATCAAAATTTGATCTCTATTCCTCTTGTTATGTGCCACGGTTTTGAAATGGAAAGATTTTTTTTTTTTTCTTCTCCTTCAAATTATGAACTAATCTTAATAAAAAAATTAAAAAAAGTAGAAACTTTTCCTTGTTTTGGGCATGTATGTTATCAGTTTATACATATATATATATATATATAAGAAAATGAAGTTCTAATGACTTTAAAAACTTTGTTTAATATGTTCTGAATCTTAGCCAAAATGAAATTTAATTTGGAAATGAAAAAGGATGAAGATTTGATTAACAAATCTTAATTCTTACTTTAGTCCTTAGTTAATTCAAAATTTAAGAACTTAATTTTGTACAGATAAAAATCAAAACTTTTTCTTTACAATAATGTTTCGATTTTTACAAAATTAAAAAGGAAGAAGTAGGATTTTTTTTTTTTTATCTTAAACTTTACTCGAGCACTCTTACTTATTTGCTATTTGCTTTTATCTTGCAATTTTATTTTTTTTGTACTAATAGTCTTTTATTTTCTGCTATTTAAATTTCAGCCCTTTTTTTAAACTCTCTTCTTCTTTTTTACACAAGTTTCTTTTAAAAGGTTGATTTTAGAATTTATTTGGTTAAATTTTTTTTATCATCTCGTAAATATTAGCATTGATTAAGTAAGAAAATAGAAAGAAGAGAAAAGATGGATGGTGATAATTTTGGGGTAGAAGGCTCTCGAACATGTCAATTAAAAAAGGGGTAAAAACAAATGTTTATTTAGTAAATAATGATTAATTAAATCAGAAATAAATGATAAGATTTTAAAGTTTTTAGATTATAGAAGAAAAATTAATTTTTGGCACTCATTTATATTTAAAGGCTTTCGGCCCAATTGTAATTTTTAAAACCAAACTTCAAAAAATTTCTACATACAATGGTAATTGGTGTTCAATGCAAATCTAGGTGGTCAGTGCAATTAGCTAGTGAAAATGAAAGTATATGATGCGGTTTACGGAAAAGAAGAAAAAAAAAAGATTTTTTGGGCTTAGAGAGAATTCTGCACAATTTGTTATTAAATAGTTAGGAAAATGCATATTTCCATGATAATTAGCCATTTAGTAAGATAGTTAGTTAATAACATTAATCTAAATAGATTACTGGGTTTAGGAAGTAGTAGGCTAGCCCAATTAAGAAAAATATAAATAAGTATAATTTTTTATGTCGACGAATTTTTCTAAGTTAGTAATAAAAATTGGAAAAAAAATGATCATATATTTATGTGTTCTTACTTTTAATAATTTTGAAGAAAAAAAGACAGTAAAATTTGGGACAACTAAACATAAAATTAGAATATAAGTTATGATAAATTAATATTTTATATAAACTAAATTTTCTTTAAAAATAAACTAAGTTTTAAAATTAATAGAATAAAATTCAAAGTACGTTATGTGAGTGTAGTTTCATTTGACCTTCCACATTAAATATATGATTTTTCTTATTATTTGTTTTTATGTATTTAATGTGGTAAGATAATTTGATATGGTAAAATGCATAAGTGATTTGATGTATTTAATATGTTAATATGATGTAATGCAACATGATATGATAATTACATTTTGACAATGATAATTCTATATCTATAAGATAGAAATATTGATATCTTATACCAGTGTTCAATGAGTATGATACTATATTATTATAATAAAATTGGACTGTTATGCCTTATATTAGTGTTTAGTAGTGAGATCAGGTGATAAAAAATAAAGTAAATTATGAGTACTTTAGTGTGAATATTATTAAGATAGGGATAAGAAATGTTGTCTATGTGAAAGACAAAACATGATAAGTTAAGGAATGAACAACATGCACTTACTAATGGAAGTTTTGGAGGTATGATGTCAAATGTTGAAGTACCTTAAGAATTATAGGTAGTTTATGTTGGGAACTTCATTTGACCAAGTGATAGAGCATTATTTTTACATTTATTAATACCTCATTTTATATAGATTTAACATGTTCTTGTGAAAGTTTTCACCATTTTTAATAGATTTTTGTGATATTATACTCAAGTGTTTAGTTTTGTTAATTGTGACATTTTTTCATTGACATTGTTTTTCTGAATAGGTCATTGAAGAGATCAAAATTTAACAAGTTGTCGCCTATGCTTAAAGATTCATATTTGTATTTTGAACTTTATTTTGTAACCTATTAGCATTTGCTTATATTTTTTTAAGAATTTAGTGAGCTTCAATTCTTATTGAAGAACCCATGTTTTTGTGTACACATTATATACCAAATATTTGTATTCACATTTGTAATCACATTACAAATATTCATGTCATTGAAATAAACTAATCGTCATTTTTTAATTAAAAAATAGTTCTTCATCTTCTCTCCAAAAATTGTTTTCTCTTTATTCTCTATTCTTCTCTGTTTTCATTTTACTTGAAAAGTTTGCTTTGGTGATAACCATGGAAGGTTAATAGCATTTTCAAGGATTCCTATACTTAGGTAAATTTTAGTTCTATTATGTTTCATATTCAAATTTATGAATTATGTTTTCTCCTTTTTTTTCTCTTTTCAATTTTCTAAATAGATGTATGATTATATTTTGATTTAGAAAATTGAATTGAGATTAGGGTTATGATTGATTAATCCTTTCATGATAATTGATTAATTATTTGTGTGAATTCAAATGGTGTTTGAATTTGTCTAAATTTAGAAACACAATTGTATTTCTAATTTTGATGAATGAATGTAAGATGAAAATCTCATGATTTTGAATTGAATTACATGTTTCATATATTTGTTTTATCTTTCTAGAACCATGATAATTTATCGAAACATTGAATTCTTGAGTTGTCTCTTAAAATCCATTTTACAAATTCTAATTCTTGCTTAATCTATTTTTAGTTAAACTAAACCTAACCCCCTCTCAATTTTGAATTAAAATCTAGTAATAAATCAATTTTATCATTGGAAATATGACTTGAGTTGGTCCTATATTGCAAATTTTATTGAACAGTTAGTAATTTTGATAACACTTCGATGAGGTGTATCACCAATCTTGACAACCTCAACTACAACTTAGCATTTTATTAATTGGTACAAGAGTATGCTTGAGTTACATAGGACTATGAATGTCCTGAGTTGAGATAATTCGAGTTTCTTTATGGAAGATGAAGGTTGTTACCATAGGTTGATACCTTATAAAAATTTTATATTGTGATTTAATAAATTATTTATAATTTTATTTTTTTGAATTTAAATTTTTATTCAAACATGAAGACTTTATTAACGTTTTAATAACTATTTTATCTTAAAAATTTACTTTGTTACCATTTTTAATTAACGTTAATTTTTATTAATTTTTTAAATATAAAACTTTATATATATCTTTGTGTCATGCAAAATATTTTCTACCTTACTAATTTTGTTGTCTCGATCATATTTAAAAAATTCTTGTTGCATTCTAGAGGACTTATACTATACTTATGAATAAACACTCATGAGGATAAGTTTAGGCCTTTTGGGTTTGTTGTAGTGCAAATATGTTAATTTGTTCCTTGTTGTGTGTGTGGTTATAGGCCTCACGAAATTTTTACATTATGATTTAATAAATTAATTTTAAGTTTATTTTTTGAATTTAAATTTTGATTCAAAGTTTATCCAAAAACCTTGATTTTATGTTACAAGGATTATATGTCACTGTTTCTAAACATGAAAAATTTTATTAACGTTATAATGACTATTTTATCTTATCTTCAAAATATACTTCGCTACCATTAATTTATTTTTATTAATGTTTTCAAATATCAAATTTTATGCATATTGTTGCAACATTAAGAAAAAATAATAAATTTTTCTTCTTCCTTTTTAATTATTGGGTTGTGATTATTTTTTACCTTACTAGTTATGTTGCCTTATTCCTTTTTTAGAAATTTGTATTGTATCTTGAGAGTATTGCAAACAAAGATGACAAAAATTTTCATACCTATAGATACCTACCCAAACTTATCACAATTTTGACAAGAAATATTCAGTTTAACCGGGTATAAGTATTACCCAACATTTTAAACCGAGAAAGATCATAGGAATGAGCATGTGAGAAAGATGATAGGAATGAACATGTAACTACTTGTGTTGTACTTGTACCCATATTTATTCCTAAAAAATTAATTATATTTTTTACTTATTTAATTTTTCTTAAGACTTGACACTTTTTATTATCATGAGTTAAATTTATGTTATGAATCAATGTATTTTTTTAGTTTATTTAATTTAATGACATCTAAAATTAATTTTAAATTTAAATTTAGTCAAATATATATATATATTATTAAAAAATAATTATTATCTTAGTGGATAGGTATTAAGAGAGGACGAATATACTTGACCTTGAAAAGAAATGGAGAACAACATATTTTTCCCCGTCCTACTTTGTCACCATGTCTAATTGCACAATACTGGCGCATAAGTTATTGACAAGGCCATGTCCAGTAATATTAGGGTCATAAGTAAATTTTATAGTTAAGTTTTATTTTAATATAATTTATTAATTTTTGTTTTATTATTTTATTTTTATACTTTAAATTTATTAATTCAAGTTTAATGATTTAAGTCATTTCAACCTCTCATTTGATGATAATTAATTTAACCACTACCTTGCAACATAGTTGATCTCAACTTGAATATAAAAAAAATTAATTTTAAAAAACTTATTTTGACAATGAGAATAATTATAAGTGTTATTTAAAAAGTAGTATGTAAAGACTTCATAATGCCATCAATAGAACCCAACTATGTTAATAACTATAAATATTATTATAATTAGGTTTAAATATATTTTTCATATATGTAAAATAGTTTATTTTGATTTTGTTACTTAAATTATCAATATTTTTTTTTATTTAGTACCTCACATTTTTTATGTTTGATTTTACTACTTGTTATATTGGTTTCGTTAAGTGATAAATAACAAATAATTTGTAAGAAAAATCAACCAAAAAAATTATTTTTTTAGTGCATATAACTTTTTTATATAGTTTAGTACTTTCAATTGAGCATTTATTTCTCTAGTTAGTATTTATTTTTGTAATGTACTTTCAATTTTTTAAAATATTTCTTAAACATATTAAAAAATTAAGATCCTAATTTGATGGGGCCTCATACGTCTAATTGGCTTAATGCTAAAGACGACCATAGTTTTTTAGGATAATGCTTTTGTAGGCCTCAAGTAGTACTTTTGTTTGTATTGTCAACTTTTATGAATACATTAAATATGAACTTATTTATTAGATTGATCCATCAATCCTTCTCAATTCCTCTTATTTATTAAAAAAGAGTGTGACTTCTTCCAATTGTGCCTAAAGGATACATTTAACATTGAAGAATGTTAATGATACTCTATGAGACACTTTCTTTCTAACACTCTGTGATTGGTTGAAATTTTTTAAAAATGATCAATTTTGGTGAGCCTCACTCTTGTTTAACAATTCTTTCTCCTAATTTTGAAGTGAGACCCACCAAGATAAGTGATTTTCAATAAATTTTAGAATGAGTGTAAAAAGGAAAGTGTTTTTAACATTTCTCTTTAATATATGCTTTTCCAAACACATTGAAGACTTCAAACTTCATTTTCTAAATTTAAAATGAAAGTCTTATAACCAAAGAATAAATTCCAAGATCTTAGGGCCTATTTAGTAGCTAGGATAAGTGAGACATGATAAGATAACTTATATTATCCTATTTTAATTCAATGTTTGTTGAGTTAACATGATATGATTAGTTTATCCTGTAGTTTATTTAATCCTACTTGTCAATGTAATTTTTATCTTAACAAGGACTTCAGTTAGAAATTAACAAGATATAATAAGATTTTTCTTTTCCCAATTCACCTTTTCTATATTTGAAATAGACAAAGTTTCTACTTATGTATATTTTTAAAACTAAAAAAATAACTATGCATTTTTTAAAAAATAGTTTAAATTATAATTTTTATAAATTGCAAAAATTAAGAAATAAAAATTAATTTAGGATAAAAATATATTTTAGGTCCCTCTAAAATTACTAATGTTTGAATTAAGTCCCTTCAAATTTTTATGTATTATTTTAATTCCTTTAATTATGAAAATTTTTTCGTCATTTTTATTTAAAATGTATCACTTTTAGTTTTTAACGTGTTTGAGATAACATTTTTATATAAGAAAAAAGTGTTTTAGATTGTGTTTACTCTTAATATCAAAAGTGATACATTTCAAAATTAGATGGACCAAAATAATATGAGAAAATTTTAGAGGGACCTATTCCAAACATTTGTAATTTTAAAGGAACTTAAAATATATTTTATCTTTAAATCTATTTTTAGAAAAATATATGAAATTTTAACTAAATGGATAATTTTGTCATTTGAACATGATGTATATTCTATCTTATTATTATTATCTAGTTTATATCAAATATAGCATAGTACAATGCAATATTATTTTATTTATTATATGATGTGCAACGAATATCAAATATAATTAAAATTTATTTTGTTTTTATCTTATCCTATCATACCTAATTCTATATTAACCACCAAATGAGCCCTTAAAGTTTTCTCTTCTTTTTTAACATGTTAGAAATATTAAGATTACTTAAATATGGTGTTTCTTAGTGTTAAAAAATTCCATCATATTGAATTTCACCTAAACGCATAATAATTTTCTTAACATAGTGTTTAGTTAAAAGGCGATGAAAAGATGAGAGAAGAGAGAATTTTAAACATTTCAAGTGTAATGATTAAAATATTTCTATTTATGTTTTAAAATTCAAAATATTAAGAATACAAAAAATAAATTAATTTTTAAATCTTTCTCTTTCATTTGTGAACTCCCCTCTCCCTTCCATTAAAATATAATATGTTAGTTTAAACATGTTTTTAGTTCTTCAAATTTATAGATATTACTTTTTTAGTTTTTCATATTAAAATGTGCATTTTTTTAGTCCTCTAAATTAGCGAAATATATTTTTTAGTCCTTTCTAAAATAAAAAAAAATTGCAAATTATACATCTATATAACCAAAAATTACTAAAAAAAAATACTAAAAAAAATATTTCAAGAATTTGAATAG
>JAMLFT010005656.1:0-17223 GCA_026544285.1 Pachyrhizus erosus
AAAATCTAAACTAAATTAAACAATACAAAAATTAACAATAAATTGAAACTAATTTATTCAAATGTATAATTTGATAGTATTTTATGATATATATGACTTTACGTCAAACAAAAAAATATAAATTACTTTTTTATGTGATTACGATATTAATATTTGTAATTTTCTCTTGTCATTTTTAACATCAATGTCTACAGTGTAGTAAAAAATAAAAATTACCACCGAGTATAATTAAAAAGAGAAGATAAATAAAAAAAATATTTTTAAAAAAATATTATAATATCTAAAGTTTTTAAAATTTCATAAATTTATATATTATAAATTCATTAAAATTCAAAGTACAAAATCTTAGTTATAAAAATCTTTTAAAAAAAAAATCTTATAAATCATTATATTCCTACAAAATCTCACTTTTTATACCTGAATTTAATACACCCCTAAATTAATCTTTAAATCTATTAAAATTGTATGTGTAAAACATCCTTTTGAGACAACTTTTATTTATTTATTTCTAAATTAATCCAATTCTAAGCATAGTAGTTTCCAAACAGGCCCAAAGATGATTACTCAAGATAGTCATAGATGAATGTTATTAATCAATGCTGGTAATATATATTAGGAGTCTGAGTGGAGTGAAATGTTGCTGAATTAGGAGTAGAAAAGTTGAAGGTGTTCCCAGTGCATGATATCCCAAATTAATCACTGGGGAAGTTTATTAAGTTTACAGTAAGCATAGTCCTTGAATTTCTTGGCCTTATATTTGGGAGGGTTATCTTGAGTGACTAGCTGAGACAGAGGTCCTACCACCCACTCCGCCGGTGGCTCCAAGAACACCGGCCATGACATCCTCGTTCTTTCCTTATCAACCCTCGTTCTGTGCACCACGCTCTTGTACCTTCCGTTGCTTACAATCTGCCACACCGTCATAAAATAATGCACATCACCACCAAATTACCATACTTTCGTGCATCCTTTTCATTTTTATTATTGTGGTGTGGTTTAGGGTATATTTCATTATTTGATTTAGAAAAGAAAAAAAAAAAAAAGTGTGTAAAAGAATATGTGGTATATTTTTCAAGTCATATGAAAATTACCTGAATTTGATCTCCAATGTGGATGATGAGAGCGTTTGGAATATACTTAGCGTCAATCCAACGGTCATCCTTGAGAACCTGGAGGCCTGGCACCTGATTGGGCACAAGAACAGTGAGGGCACAAAGATCAGTGTGAGGGGTCAGTCCTAGAGCAAGATCAGGGCGAGGACATGGTGGGTAATAGTTTATCTTCATAATGTATTCCATTTTCTCTCCACCCACACCCTCCTTCAACACATGCCCTTCCAGCCCTAGCCCCAAAGATAGACATGTAAACAGCTTCTCAGCCACCCCATGCACGTGCTTCGCATACTCCTCATTCGTCTCCCTGCACGCACAAATCAGGTCCAAAACTTACGATATAGAAATTTAAAAGTTGCAATAATTACAGGACCATCTTTTAAATTATCAACACCAAAACAAAAAAAAAAAAAAAAAAAGTTTTTGTAATTATACTGACAAAAATTAAAAGGCGAGTTTTGCTAAAGTTAATTAGTTAGAACAAGTTCTATCATCAAAGAGATGACAAGTCAAGAACCTGTAAGAAAGTGGGTTCTTCGGCCAAAACTTGTAATTGATGATTGGAGGAGGCCATATCTTGTGAAAAAGATGATCCACCCAACCTTTCTTTTGCTGTGCATCTTTCTGCAGCTTTGTCCCATATCCTTCGTAGCTCTGAGAACCAGGTGGCTTAGCATACTTTTCCTTCTCTTCCTGGGGGAGTTGGAAGAACTCTTTGCCAACACTTTGCAACTTATGGATCAAGTCACTGGGTATTCCGTGGTTCACAACTTGAAACATGCCCCAGTCTTGGCTAGCCTCGCCAACCAACTTCACTAGGTTTTGTTGGTCAGGGTCGCTTAGGTCGATGGTGGGTATGTCAGGGACGCCACCTTGGAATGTGGCTATTGCAGATTGTTCTGTCTCTGGCCGAATGAAATCTTCTGGGATTGTGTTTGAGTTTATGAACAAGGTAGCTATGTTTTGAACCCTCTCGTCCTCCATTTTGTTCCTACCATGAAACTTTCACTAACTAGTTAACTGTGCACACCAAACTACGCTTTCATTTTATGCTTTTTTGCCTCATGTAAAGGGAGCTTTCAACGTTATTTGCTTTAAATAGGCCAATGCAAAAGAAATGTATTTGAAAAATAGCGGATTAGCTTTTTCTTTTTTATTTTTGTTGTTTAGAAATATTTTTTTCTTCTGTTTTTAAGTTGTTCCAAAAATATAATCATATATAGTAATCCTTGAAGAAAAATGGCTGGACATAAAATAAATGAGCACATGGAATGAAACTTATAAATTAAAATAATAATATTAAATTAGTTAATAAAAAATTTAAAATAATTATTTTGTTAGCTATTTTTTAAAGAGTAAAATATTTTTTAAGGTAGGAAAGTTACATATTTATTGAAAAAGAAAAGGAATGAAGTTGGAATTGTAATATTAAATGATTAAAACTGGCAACGTGGCAGAGCGGAGATTAAGGAAAGTTGATTTGGTAGTGTAGTAGTTACTGCAGCCTAACAGCCTAACCTTGCAGGGAACAGGCCATGACCCCATTATGGTGATCTTAACTCTTACCAACTGTACTGTCAATTTGACGGCGATCATTTATGCATTTAATAATGACTGTGACGCATGAGCGTTTTTTTTTTTTTTTAAATATGAATTTTATTTTTGAAAATAGGATTTTTTATTTATTTTAATTATTGTTATTAAATAATTTTTTTATAACAATAACATTGATGGTAAATTGTTATTTATAATTTTTTGTTATAAAACTGTCTTTTTAAATTTTTGATTAAATTATTAAATATTTTAAAAAATAAAAACTTAAAAATATAATTTATTAAAAGATATTACACGTGATTATTATTATATAATTTTTAAAAATTTAATATATTATTGAATTATCAAAATTATTATTATTATCATATTATTTAATATTATTATTATATAAGATATACTAAAATAAAAAATTAAAATAAATAAAAAAATCAAAATATTTTATTTTAAAAAATTAAATTAATATTTAATTTTTTAACGTTTACTTTAAAGTAAGTTTAAATAATTTTTTTAGTTCTTATATAATTCAAGTCTACAAGAATAGTTTTTTGGTTTTCTTTTATATATATATATAATTATTTGGTTTTAATTTCTATTATTAGAATTATACGTCAAATCTAATAAAAAGAATATTATTAGTATTAAAATAAATAAATAAAAATTTATAAATACTAAAAATAAATATGACCAAAACAAAAATAAAAAAATTTAATTTTATTATTTCCTATATAAATTATTTAAAATAAAAGTAAATCACAAACAAGGTAACATTTTGTTATTAAAAGTAAAAATAAAAATGAAAAATAGATAAACTCTTAATTTTATAAATATAACTTAAATAATTATTTTTTTTCTATAATATAAAGTTATTTTTGTTTTTATCTCTTAATTTTGATTGTTTTTGTTGTGATTCTTTTAATGTTTGGTCCCTATAATTTTTTTGCTTTTCTATTTTAATTTCTATAACATTTTATGACGAAAAAAATCAAATGAAAAAATCAAAGAGGTAAAAAATGAAAATCAAAACACTCATATATTTTAGAAATTGAAAAGTTATTTAAATCTTTAAAGTATAATATTAAAAAAATATTTATTATTTTTTTGTCCTTTAATTTTTTATTAGATTTAATTAGGTTCTCTTATTTTTAAGAAGTACAATTAAGTTCTTTAATTTTTAAAATGGGTTTAATTTGGTCCCTCTATCTAAATTACACCTATTTATCAATAATGTTAGAAAATCAATTAATTAATTAAGGCATATATGTAAGACTTAGATAATTAGAATAAGAAAGATTACAAATTAATTAATTAGAAATGAATATATATATATAATTAAGATAAATATAAAATTTATAAAAATATATAAACTAGTGATTGAAAAATGTGGGAATAAATAGAAAAAATAAAATTATAGGATTTTTAGGATAAACAAATCAAAAATAGGGTCAAGAGATGCTATAAAACCAAAAATGTCATGAGCGGAAGAAGCACGAAGACAACTTAAATTGATAATTTCTTCATCAAATTCAAATTCATGCTTCCTTTTCACTTCAAAAACAAATTTGAAAACTATCCAACTTCATTTCCCTTCAAAAATCAACAAAAATAAAGGAAGAAAACATCAAATCGAGCCTTCGTTGAAAAATTGAAAACAAGTAAAATGAGTCTCTGTTCTTTGATTTTTTTTCTTTATTAATTCATTTCTGAAGATGCTAATTCCATATCAAATCTCTGAATTGGTGAGAATGATAATGAATGGTTGAATTTTCAATTTTCAATTTCTTCTCTATCAACCATGGCTATCAAATTGTTAACTTATATAACAGGAGATTTCCATCCAAAATTTGAATTAAATTTTAAGTAGTACAAGGATTATAGTTACTGTAAAAATAAATTAAGCAATTGCATTGATGATACTGTAAGCATTTGAACGAGTAAGGAGAATATGTATTCGAATTTTCCTTAATTATGTTAATGGCTAACAAATCAAAGTAAGAGTCAAGTAGTTGAGTATAGGCAGAGAAGAAAGAATTTGGGAATAGAGAGAGAGAAAGAGACAGACAGAGAAAGGAAGAGAAAGATGGAGAGAAAAAGAAGAAATAAAATAATAATAATAGTAATTAATGTTATAATAATAAAAGAAAATAGGAAAAATCGTCGATATTAAGTAATAAATAAAATTTTTACTCAAACTCTTGTATCTAATTATTTCTCTTTCTTTTACTCAATACATCATTATAAATACTTTATATAATACAAGTGAATGAAATCGGTGCGAAAAGATAAACAATCTCATTATTTTTTATCATTGATTATTATTGTTTATTATAGAATTAACATCTAAAATTTATTAGGACTAATTGTCCGCCTCTACTAATAGTAGAGGAGTTATGTGATATAAATTCCATGGTGACTGTTTATAGAAGATAAAACTTGTACAAAGAACCTTTGGTTAAAGGATAAGTCGCGACTTATGAAAATTATAAGTCTCAGTAATGTCAAATGCTCATTCCTATATGAGCATTTTGGACAAAGGTAAGGATAAGGGCAAATACCTGACTCTACACCATGATGGTCGGGCAATTGATATAAGGAGATATACTCTTAGAAATTGTAATAAGTACCATGAGAATCAGTTGTTAAGAATGTTGGAGGTAGTTATCGATTAATTTAACAAATATATGTGTGCGAATTAATATTAGAGTATTGCGTAGGTTAACTATAAAAGGTACTTGAGGAATGTACGCAAACTTGATTGAGTCCTTAGGGGTGAATAAAGTGTCAAGTTGTAAGCGGTTCTAATATAGAGGAACTCACAGAACCGGCCTTACATCCTAGACAAAGCGTAACAATACCATGATTGGTTGAGAATATCCCGATTTGATGTACCAGACAAAATATGTACTCCCCGATCGTCACCTAAAAGGTAGACCTTGGATAAAATAATACATTTTATATAAGTTCTCTTGGAGATAGAAGATTTTAGAGGCATCGAAGGGTCCTAAAATGCGATTAGTAGAATATCCTAGTACGATACAATGAGGAGAGAATACATGATGATAGATACATTTTATTTTATATTACTCCATGTTTGTGTGTGTATTTCAGGATGGATGACTTTCTCCTATAACCTCTACTTTTTAGATATTGATGACAAACGAGTGTCGTGCCCTGTTCATCTAATGATCATACCTTTGAAAGGGAGATGAACACATGATCCCCTATTTGAAGATGATACATTTATTGATTATGCGAGATTTATCTTTTTATCCCCATATATCATATCTCACAATCAATACTCACATATAGACCTACCCATCATTATGACTCAAACCCTGTTCCCCAAATACGCAGGAATTTCACCTTGTGTACCAGCAACTCCTAGACATATTCAACCCTTGTCAAATCCAATCCTACCTATAGACTCAACTCTAAATGAAACTCATAGCCAAGAAGGAAAAGAACAAAAGTTAGAGGAGGATTCCTCCGAATATTTTGATTAGGCTCTATGAATCTACTAGTTAAGTTTTGAATAAATATTGCTTATATGTTTTGTTTGTCAGTAAGAACAAGGTAAGAAATATTTTGTATACATTCATTATATGTATGTATTAAAAACTACAATGTTACTTCTTGTCTAACAGACCATTCTTCCTTATGTAAATTGTTAATACATGATGTATGTTTGATATTGAGAGGAATATTGACCTTGTTTTGAGAAATGCAAAATCATTTGTTTTTAGAATCTCAATGGCAAAAATTTATTTAAACAAAATTGCTTTCTAATTTAGGATAACTTCAAAATAAATTGAAAATATAGAAAGGATGTTACAATACTAAATATATAAAAATATAAAGATAAAAAAATGTGCAAGTTAGCCAATAATATACAAATTGTGGTTAATTTCAAGCAGCATTAAAGTATATGATTAGTTAGTTTATTAAGAAGCTAATTACACGTAAATTTCCTAATCAAATCTATAAATAGAAACATTGTAATTTATTTTATTATCTTAAATCAATCAATGTGTTACTATTTGAGTATGCTTTCTACTTGATTCTTGCTTGCTATTTTTATCTCTCACATCTTTTTATTAGCAACAAGTAACTCCCAAATGAAGAGGAAAGAAGTATGAGAGGAGGTGTCATAAACTTTACATTATAAGAGAGGATATGTTTCAAAATGAGATTATAATCCTTAGTTTGGTCAAAGAATGTTATCAATGTAATGGAGTGTTCTATTGTATTTTTCAGCTAGTTGTATTTTTAGATAAATATATTTTTTTATTAATTAGTTGTTTTGCTCATAAGATCGAGTTGTCTATATATAGCAATTAGTGATTGTATTTTGTATATTTGTTTCATTCTAACTCATAACAAGAAATAAAAGGCTTTATTTTCTCTCTCAATACTAAGATGATTTTAGAGCTTTATTATACAACTTTGGTTTCCTTCTCATTCTCTCACTTATTTCTTAGGGTTTGACTTATTGTCTCGCTCTCGTTTCACTCTTAGGGTTTGACATTATTTTCATTGTTCATTCCAATTTAAGTCCAAGAATGGCAAACCAAAGTTTTATAGATTTCACAATTAGTAGTTGTCTCATATACTTATAGTTTTGTTGTTTTTGGTATTATTGTAACACATCTCTTATGTTGTTGATTATGTTTGCACCTAGACTAATGAAATTTGAATAAAGTCTTTGTCTAAATAAATAGAATTTTAGTTTTGTTGTTTTTTATTTTTAATTTATGCCTTTCTATTTCATTTTCTAAGAATTTGCATTGAAGGAGATTTTGGGGACCTACAAGGAAGCTTACCTATTAGAGTATAGAAGATAAAAAGACCTAAGAAGTCCAATGTCCTTACTTAAATGAGTCAAATCTTGAGACTTTTGATACTTACTAGTCTCATTTAAGTGATACATTATGCTTACTTTATCAAGCTACTATTGGAAAAAGTTTATACTTACTAGTTTTTCTTAAATAAGCAATCAAAGCTTGCTTAGGCAAGCTTATCTTATGTTGCCCACCTGATGATTGCTATAAAAGGTTCAATAAACTAGAAAAATGACATGATTTGGAAAAAACAAAAAGGGTGTTTTAGAGAAAAGATCAAAAGTGTGGCAACTTCTATGCTCAATGACTAGGTCCTAATTTTTTTTGATTATATTCTTCAAATCTTGTGACTATGTGTAGGTAATTCATCCTTCGTTAGAGTTTAATGTAATTATATCACTTTCATTTAATTGTAATTTTTTTATTTACTAAAGTAATTGTTATTGTATTTCTTCTATGCCCATTGCTTGTTTTTAGACTGATAACCTAATTACTTGACATGATATGCTAAGTTATTTTGGGAAATTTGGTTTGGACAAAAAATTGAAGAAGACAACGACTAACAATCTTTATATACAGTATAAAGTAAATAGTATTGGTCGTTTTTAAAACTTTTACTTTTAATGCATTCATTTGAACACATTTGATCAAAAAATTAGTAATGAAGTCACAATATTTAGATTTTTATGCTTAAATAATTAAGGCTAGCAAAAATTATAAGTTAAATTTAACATAATTTTGATTGAATAAAGATAATTAATAATACATAATAAGATATATTAATGAAGTTAATAACAACTTAGTATTCTTTGTCTACCAAGTGTTTGACAAAATTTCTCAACCAATTTTTTTTACTTTAAATGCTTTAAAATTTGCATTTGTGTTTATATCTAATATGTTAAACTTTATAGGCTACTTAATTTATTAAAATTATTTAATTATTGTAAAATTTTTTGTGGAGATAAGATTTACATGTTAATGTGTTAGTTGAACATTTTAGTATTTTTATCAAAATCTCAATAACAACGAATTCTTTAAATTTGTTATCCTTTAATCCAAATGAAAATATAATATTAAATGCATAGGAGGAGTGTTTTGTTATCTGTAATAATTTTATCAAACTCATGCATGATTGCCTAAGAATATCTTGTCTCTTTCGAAAAAAAAATAATCCTACTTATTTAGGATAAAAAATATTATTTTTAAAATGATGTTAACATTAATTATTTTAATAATTTTTTCATACTCAAAATTCAAATAAGGCACGATACTCATATGGTATACTACTTTTTAATAATTTTTAGTCAGTAATAAGTAATATATTTATATTTTATAAACTATACACATACACATATATATTATTAACATTTCTATAATAATAATAAATAGTATTTGTGAGAGAGAGGAAGGGAAAGGGCAGAAAGACGAAGGAGAACAACGCTACAAGAGACTTGCTCGCTTGTAACTCGGAATATTCGAAAACTACACAACAGTGAATACTGAATACTCATTCTTCCAACCACTCTGTAAGATAAGATCCTTGCTTCGCTTTCTTATTCTCTTCTTAACTCTCTCTAACTTTTCCTATTTTTTTTTTTTTTTTAAGACTCAAACACTAATTTGGTTCTGGCGGGAACTCAAGTTTTTTCGCCTTCTTCCTTCGTTCATACCGTTTCTATCCCCCCATTTGCTCGTTATTGCTGATGTGAGGCCATTCTTCCTTCTAATGTCGTTTGTTCTTTCTTTTTCTTTTTTCTTTTTACACTCCTCTCATAGCCGCATTGTTTGCGTGTTCTGTCACCCAAAGTTCATCTGTTCAGAAATCGCAAAAATGACACATTCTAGGGTTTTCCATTTTTTCAGTCCCAATGTCCCATAGTAACTCTTCGGACCCTGCAATGTTGCCGTTTCGATTTTCAATGTATTTGCATTTATTGAAATTAGATTAAATATTAAATAAAGAGTAAACAACAACGTTATTTTACCGTTTTGTTCGTGTAGACTAAGACTGATTTTAAAAATGGAAGGTTTTTTATGCTTTTTTTCTTAAATAATACTAACATGCAAGCTCAGCACTTTAAGCTTCTTTAGTAGCTAGGTAGGTTTCAATAATTTTGCTACTTGCAAGTGGTTTGTGTCATTGAAAGTGTTGTGTTGTGCTGAATTCTCAATGCAGGGTTTCTCTGATTGACAGGAACCGAGGCTTTATTCCAATGCCGCATTTGAAGAGAAAGGCTTTTACTTTGCCTAAGCCACCTAATGATTTGGAGCCACATGAGAATATTTATCAAATTCGATTTACAAAAGAAATATTTCGAGATTATAAGTATCTTTTGTTGTTTAACTTTTTTATTTTTTTAGTTTTACCTGCCTGTGTTTATTACTTGGAATAAACTAATAGCAGTCAGTGATTTTGAGTTGGAAAAGGTTGAATACTGTAATGAGTTCTTGTACTTTTTGTATTTTTGATAATTTGTTTAACGGTTGGTATTCCTTGACATGAACTAGTGATTATTTGAACCGTTTAAATCATTACCGCCAGAGGGTTTGGACATGCAAAATTACTGGAAAATCTGGTTTGACTTATGAAGAGGCTCTGGTGTCAGAGAAGCATGCTACTGAGAAAGTTCAACAGATTCCCGAAGAATTAGTAGCACCTGCTCTAAGCATTATTCAGTACAGTAAGTACTATTCTGTTCCAAGTTGAAGTTTGTCTTGATAAAATGAAGTGTCTGTTTCTTCTTTTTCTTTATGGCTTGTTATAGATTATGCCCTTTTGCTTTGCATGGGGTAATCTGAAAATTCTAATGTTTTTTCTTCAATTTTTGAATTCAAAATTGTATGGTTTCGTATTTCAATTTGCCGAGTTTATAAGAATGTGTAATTGTCAAAAGCTTACTATACAATATTATAAGCGCATGTGTCAGAAAGTAAGATGCTTGTGAACAATATGGTATGCGGATGCACATGTAAGGGGATGTTCATGTTGAATCCTGCAGTAGGGGTAGACGGGTAATGGCTTTAAGTTGGGATGTTGGTTAATTGAATGGTTGAACAAAAAGTATATCATGTTATCCACAATGTTAATTGAAAGAGAATGTTTCCTATGTTGTCTGGGAGCGGTTTTTAAGTGTCTGCCAAATGTTTTAAATTAATATATTACTTTGTTGCTGGCTAAAACAATCCATGCATAATATGGTTTTAGCTTGCTTGTATATATCCAGTTGGATTCCCATCAGTTTGTTTTGGTAGACAAATGTTTAGGGAGGAGAGCTTGTCTCATCCCAAAGTCTGGACATACCACAAGACTCAGGGAGTGCTTAAAATGGTAGCAAATTGTTATAGATGACCTACTAATGAAGGATTACCATCAATATATATATTTGCATGCTGACATCTAGTGACTTTGAGGCGATTAAGAACTTCTATTTTGATGATTTTTCTTTTGCCCCTTCAGATTGCTTAAATTGTGAACCATCAATTTGTGTGGTTTTGACTTTTGGTCATACAATGCTATACATCAAATGAAGGAGTTTGCTAAATTCATCTTATGTATAATTGTGAATGATTATGACAAACTTTGTTTTCCTTAGAGAAATTCTCATAATTATAATTATGAGTGTTGTTCTTCATTATCTTCCTTGTAGAATGTATTTGTTAATCTGTTATGTTATATTAGATTAATAGTTCTGGAAGCACTTGCATAGTCTCACTTGAGCAGTTAGTTAACCGATGCCATAGCTTTTCTGAAGATAGACTCCCTAAATTAAGTATTTGGTTAATAGTTGAAGAATACAATTTTAGAATGTTTTTGACAAATTTGAAATACAAAAGCCATGCTAATTTAAGAATAGCTATGGAAAATGTTTTGGGACATATATCAGCTGCTGATCCAAGTTGGACTGTTCTGTTACTGTTACTGATCTATATGTTTGCACTATTTTTCATTCTGTGCCTCTGTGGTCTTTTGTTGTTGCAGGCATGCTCCCTTTGAAGGATCTTGCTGATTCTATTGCTGAAAAGTTGCAGAAGCAGTTGTTTGTGGGTGCCCAATTGTATGGAAAAAAGATTGATAGAGTATGTCCGTGTAAAATATTGAAAGCAATGCAGGAAGATGCTGAAAATGTTCGTTATGTGGTAGCTTGGCTTGATGAAAACAATAATATTATTGAAAGAGCAGAAGTCAGCTCTCAAGATTTGGTACAGAAGAAATCGCCTTTTAGTAGAAATATTTTGAAGTCTTTTATCCGTGAATCTACATACCGAAACTCTCCTTGGGTTTTACATGATAAACTGGCCAAAAAACATGAAATCTCAACTGACATTCCAGAGGAGTTAATTGGAAAGGTCTTCTTAAACAATGGGCTTGTGGTCTGCACCAAAAAAGGAAAAAATGAGGTAGGTAGAAACGGGGATGTGGATGTTCCAGCTTCTTTTTTGTTTCCTATATTAATAAAAAGAAATGAAGAGTAAGAAAGAGTACAAGAACATTCAAATATCATAACTTAATAGATTATAGCTTTTATATTTGTTTGTTAAATAAATTTATGATTTTGTTGTTTCAAATCTATCATGTTCAGGAAGAGTCAATCAAATATCCAATTGATGATCTATTAGTGAAGCCTAGTCCAGCTGATCCAGTTTTCAGTAGTCGTCCTTCTCCATCAAGAGATTTTAACGTTCCAATTTATTGTGTAGGGGATCTCTTAATGGTTTGGGATTTTTTTATGTCTTTTGGTGAACTGTTACGGTTGTGGCCTTACTCTCTCAAAGATTTTGAGAATGCAATCAGCCACAAGGAGAGCAATGTAGTTCTCCTAGTGGAATCTCATGCAGTACTCTTCCGAGTGCTCATCAAAGGTGATGATGAATACTCTGCAGCTGTTCAGGAAAAAATACAGAAGAAGGTTAGTGTCACTCAAATATATTCCTTTTGTTAGTGTTGTGATGGATAAAGATGGTCCAGATTAAATCTTTTTCTTGTAATCATGTATTGTCCTTAACTTATCCTGTTCTGTTTTTGATACGCAAGTATCTCATGCAATTTTTATTTTCAGATTACAATGATTAGTTGGAAAGACTATTTATGCGATTTTCTAGAAATGATCAATATTCCCAAGCTGCGGCAGTATGAAGCAACTATTAAACGGGGAGATTATGGCTATGTAGATGTCAATGCTAAATTAGAAATCTTACGTGAATTAGTCAATAAAGCCCTTGAAACTGCTTTTGTCAGGGAAAAATTGGATAAGTTTATTGAACAGAGGCAGGTGCTGGGGGCTGCTAAAAGGGAAGAAGCCATTGAAGCTGCTAGGAAGAGAAGAAAAGAAAAAGAGCACTTAAAAGCTGACTTTGAAAGCAACTGCAGCGAGAATGGGCATCATCTTGGCCATGATGTAAGCGTGTCAACAAATAATAATCACAGAATACATAATGGTGACTTTGGAAAGAGTAGAAGCGGAGAGATAGAATCCTCTAGGCAAAAGGAGGCATCGGATAGGTTGGACTAGTGTGCTGTATCTGCATGCTTTTTTGTATATCTACAAATCACATTATTCTCTATTTGACTTTTTTATTTTAAATATATTAACAGCGGGAGCAAGCATTCAAACCTTAATTCAAAAATGAATGCTAAAAAGTTCAATTTGGAGCTGAATGTTACAGCAGAAATTGGAAAAGTATCCAGAAAGGGATCACAGAAACAACCAAAGGGGGATAAGGAACAATCGGAGAAAAGTAAAGAACAGAGGGTGCAAACTGTCTCCCTTAATCAAATGTTTTTTTCTTATTTGAAGTTGATATTTTATTTAAGTTATTTATTGCAGAGAGAATATTTTGATTGGGAGATGGAGAAATGGTGTATTCGTACAAGCTCCTTGGGTAAGGACAGATATTATAATAGGTATTGGTGGTTTCACCGTGATGGGAAGATATTCGTTGAAAGTTCTGACTCCAAGGATTGGGGATACTACAATAGCAAGGAAGAGGTACTTGATGCAAATAGCCTGCTATATATTTATTTTCCAAAATTATATCTTTTCTAATTTGCAATCGGCATGCTTAAATAGCTTGATGCATTGATGAGTTCACTGAATCTCAAAGGCGTGAGGGAAAGGGCACTGCATAAACAACTGGAAAAATATTATAATCGAATATGGTGAGTTAGATTTGCTTCAATTGACTTTCATAGGATATATATAGCTTTTCCCCTCCTTGATTTCATTTCACAAAATGCTTAAGTTATTTTCAAGATACATTTTTCAAAATGAAGCCTTGATTGTGGATTGTGGTCGAAGTCCAATATTTACACAATATATATAGCTCATTAAATGCTACTTGTGATTAAAATTAAAGAAGGATTAAGTCAGAAAAAATTGCTGTTATATGCCCATTGCTAAATACAAGTTTCTTAATGTTCTATATATGTAAAAGGATCAATAAGTTGTGCTAATATTATGGAATTATTGGCTCTGACTGAAGCAGAATTTAACACGAATATAGTTAAATTAATTGTCATGGCAAAACAAAGAACATAATTGTGGTGACAATCAAATTGTTGAACTTTATGGCCTTTCTCTGAATATGTAATATAAAGTGAAACTGGTGGATGTACGATATTAGAAAACTATGGGAAATGGGTAGTGTATGGGATATTATTATTAAAAATATTCTTTTAATAAATAATTTTGATTTTGACATTAATTTTTATTAGTATTTTGACAAGCTTTTAAATTAGGTACAAATATTTTTTAAAATTTTGGAAATACAAAAAATGAAGATTAAAAGCTATCTCTATGTTTATTTAATTAATAATTAGTATTTTACTTTTTATCAGCATTTTCCTCTTGACTTGTGAGGTTCTTTCTTTTTTCCTTGTATGTTTGTAGCTCAAAACTGCCGAAAAGTTCAAAGGATTTGGTGGATAAGATTACTCGGGATGATTCTATAGTTCGAAGGTCTACTCGTTGTCGGAATCCACCTAGGGAAAATCCTGCCAAAGCTTTCCTCAAATATGTCAACGAGTGGAAAGAAGACTAGGTGATTTAAGGTGGTTTGACAATTGGTAAAGTCCTTCAAAATGATGAAACTTGAAACATTTGACTTAGTTTTTTATTCATTTGGTGGGTACATACATTTTGGGGAAGACAATTAACTCATACTTCATAGGTAATAGGTTCGAAGTCTAGGAGAGATTAGGGATTGTCTTTCAATCCATTTTTGGAAGATGGACAAATAGTTATAAATGTTTGTTTTTGAAATTTTATACATACGTATAAGTATAATATATATGATATTAGAAGCTAGTATAAAACTGTCATTTTATTCTAATATCTATGTAGCCTGATTTGCCATTTTCCATTTTGATGTTAAGCAACCTTGAGCAGCCACTACAATGCTCGCGTCATTTTGTGATTATTTGAATGAATGTCGGTTGATTTGACAATTTTGCTTATAGCTTGTCTACAAATCGTGAAGGTTGTTGCTTCTCTACAAATCTACGTTTGGGATGACAGTATACATACACATCAAGTCCTGTAATCTGCAGTTGTCGAGTATTACAAACGTTTTACTGGGTATGACATTATTAATGGAAAAACACCTTTAATCTATTCAATAACTTTTTCATAATCATTTAGTCAAAGAAATTCACGGGCGCCTTACATTCTATTTAGTGAATCATATTATTTATTTAGTGAATTTTACATTAATTTCATTTATTAATAAAAGGTGTATTCAAAAGTGTCAAGTGTAACGTTCTAATTATTTTTTTAAAATGTGAATTACTTATCCAATAAATAAAATCATTTGTAAATTATATTAATGATTTCAAAATCTATAGACTAACTTTATGAATTTTCGTAAATTATTAAATAATTTTTAGTCAAAACTTTAGAAGTACTAATTAGTTCATAACATAATAATAATATTAATAATAGAATTTAAATTATATTAAGTTTAGATAATTAAATAAGAAATTTATAGATAAAGTAGGATTAATCCTAATTTAAGATTATAAATCAATAGATTTCTAATAAATAGTATAACAAAGATTAAATGAAAAAAACCTAAACGTAACTGACTTAAGTTAATATATATCAATTTAACTATTAATATACAGTTGCACAAGACAACTATTATTATATAATAGTATAATACACAAGTCAAATAATGTAGAAAATTTTAAACAGTGAAATCTGCGAATCATCTTCTGGTATCCAATGTAGATTCCCAGCAACAACATTTGTATAAACTGGTTTGGCAGAAAGAGGTAACACTGAAAATTCAAGCTTTTGCGTAGAAGGCTTTGCATGACAGGATACCGACTAGGGAGAGTTTGATGCGAAGGAATGTGATTCATGCATCTGATATTCTGCGTGTACAGTTTTAGCAATTTTATGGAGGGCTTGTTTGGAGTGGTGGGGGTATTCAAGCTCTGCTTCATTCTAGGATGACAAATCATTTCTTGCAATTTAGAGGATTGTATTTTGGACCAAGAAAAAAAGCTTTTATATGGTATTCTATTTGGTTTTCAGTGATATGGGTTTTGTGACAAAATAGAAATGCATATGCTTTCTCACACATAAAACAAGATGTATGTGAGATGTTGGAGAAGGTTAAGTTGTTGTCATGGTGATGGATATTCTGAAGGAGAGGTTTTTCGCATCTTTTTTGATGTTGATGCCATGATCCTAGATTATGCGTAAAAGTAAGTGCGTGAGTTTGGTGCAACACATACCACGTTTTTTGGCTAGTGTTTTGGACGGAAGGTTATTGCTATTCTATGCTGTTGATGTTATCTGGTTTCCATGCTTTTTCTTGTGATCTCATTTTCAACATGGCAGCTAGACATTTGCTGCAGCGCAAAGCTAGACAGTGGAGAAATTGGTTTCGTTGGTTTGTATGATATAATTATATTGGTTGTAGCCTTATAGGATGAGATTATAAGATGGTCTGGTGGGTATGGGATTAGCAAAATTTGGTACTAGCAGCTACACGTCGATGGCTTTCATTGTATTATTCTTCTCTTATTTTGTGGGACACAACTTGTACCTTTTCTTACTTTATTAATATATGTTTTGCCTTAAAAAAATAATGTACAAAATAATACTTTTTATAAAACGTGATGCTACTACAAGTCAAATAAAATGAATGTTGTACACAATTTAACATCATGGAAAAACCGTCGCAAGAGATTCTCAAGGGGCTCAGTAACAAAATTGATAACCGCAAAGAAAGTACAATAAAAAAATTAACAAGTTCACACTGAAATCAATTTGCAATAATTTGCTTTTTGACTTTTCTTACAACCAAATTCAAGTATGCTACCTATACCATCACAATTTCATGTCACCTTCTGCAACAAAGAAATTAACGTCTCCTTATCTAGTTAACAGATAAATATAATTAGGTTTAAATATTAATTTTGTTTTTAAAAAATAACATTTTTTATTTATTTTGATATTTAATTATTTTTTATTTGATTTTGGTTCTTTTAAAATAATTGTTTTTTTATTTTAATTTATGCTGTCAAATAATATTATTAAATAAATGATGTTATAAAAACGATTTTGACAGTATAATATCGTCAAAATATCTGATAACATAATTATGTATAATTTTTTTCAATAAATTATATTTTTAAATTATTATCTAATTAAAATAATTAACAATATTAAATTTGTTAACGAAAGATTTAAAAACACAAAATTGACAATAAGATC
>JAMLFT010005657.1:0-17222 GCA_026544285.1 Pachyrhizus erosus
TCCTATTATCTAACTAACTACTTTATTTACATTGAAACAATAATATTTTCATTGATTTGAAAAATGGGATGTTACAAAGAAGATAAGGGAAAGAGGAAATCTGCCACAAGCCTTAATAAGGTCTTGATAAGGATCAAAACTAATTAGAGTTCTAGAGAAAGAATCTCTAAATCTCACAAATGAAATTAATTCATCCAAATTATGAGTTACAAGGTGGGATAGACCCTCTATTTATAGACTAGGAGGCTTTATACCAAGGCTCCACCCAAGCAATGTGAGACTAAGCTTCCCTTCACATGTCCAAGCAATATGGGACTAAAACCAAGCTTTTCTCCCTCCCTACACTCGAGCAATAGGTGGCGGATTGGGCTTCTCACAAAGGAGAGAGCCCAATCAAGGCCCAAATCTTAAGTATTGATGGGCCTTAATACAAGCCCTAAACAAAATACATTCACACCAAACATCCTAAACTACTAATGGCCAAAATACAAGGCCTAAATCCTAACTACAAAGGCCCACTAAGCTTTTCTTCAAGTCTTTTCTTCATGGCTCTAGTCAATGGGCCTTGATGAACTTCAAGAGTCTAATCCTTTAATGGAGAAGCTAGGAATGCATCAGATCTTCTTCCTCGAAGGATTCTTCTCTTTTGTCTTGAGTATATACTAAGATTGAACCTATGGAAGATTGTGGGCAAGGAGGAGTCTAAGTGTGTTGACATCTTGCAAGAACATTTGTGAATAAAGGTGGTGGAGTCTAGGATAAAATGACTAGAATGTCTATGTGATAGAATTGCCATGGGAATATGACATTGGAAAGTCTAAAGGCGAACCTGACATAGCCCATAAATGTATTGTCTCCATGAATCCTATCACGTGTCTATTGCCCTTCCAAAGGTACTATTGATAGGTGAAATAGGGGTTAGAATTCTTCTACCATCCTTATATGAAATGTGGAGGGTTGTAGGAGTGAGTCATCTATTCTTAAGCAAACACATACATATATCGATCATTCCCATTTATCGTAGACTCTCATCTCACCGTGACATGCCTAATTAGGGATTATACTCATTTTAGGACCCTTCGTAGCCTCTAATGCTACTAACTCTAGGAGGACTTACACGAGCATGTCAAAAATAATAATCTAAGTTAGCTTTTCGGTTGACAATCGAGAGTACATATCTTGTATGGTACTAGTCTAGGATACTCTCAACTAGATCTTGGTAATGCTCTGCTTTGTCGGGGACACCAAGCTGGTCATGTGGCACCCTCTTCATTCTGAGTGATTCACAACTTGACACCTTATTTACCCCCAAGGTCTCACCAAAGCTCTCACCAAAGCTTGTGTACATTCCTCAAGTACCTTAATTTGTTAACCTTTGCACTCTCCATTCTTATTGCTCACTCATTAGGGTTTCTAACCTAATCTACCTTCCTTTCTTCATTCATCAATTTTCCTTGGTACTGATATTGTGTTTCAAGATATCATTGGATAACATCCTTTTTCTATTATTAAATATCATTGTTTGAGAGTTTCTTAGTTCATCTTCTATCCTAAGATTATTTTTGTCATTTACTGTTTCATAGAGACACTCATCATTATTATATATCCCTCTACTAGCAGTAGACGTAATAAATTTTACTTCTACTATCAATTCAACACATATACAATATAGGAAAATTAAAGCCACCATCAAATATCACACATATCATAAAGATAGGACAAGACAGGGATAAAATGGTCATTTAAAATTTTCTTACAAAATTTATTTCTACATATATATATATTGAAGATTTTTATCAAAAAGATATAAATTTTGCAGTTTGAAGTCAGTTTGGATAATTTTCTATAAAAGGGTATTTTAGTAATTTTCTAATGGAAAGGGTATTTTAATCATTTCATAAAAAATTAATTTTAAGGATTTTCAATCACATTTCTAACTTTGTAAATGTTATAAAAATACCTAATATTATTGGGGAATATTGTGGTTATCTTTTTCCTCATTTTAAAATGACCAAAATAGTAAAGATTTTTAATTTATTATTGTAGGGGTATTTTGGTCTTTTTAGATAAAATTCATTTTCTAAGGATTTTTACCACATTTCTGATTTTAGGAATGATATGTTTATATTAGATTCACATGGAGAATACCTTGACTACATTTTCTCTAACTTATAATAACAAAACAGTTAAATTTTTAAACTAAGGGTATTTTTGGCAATTTACAAAAAATTTCTTCCTAACAATTTCTATCAAATTGATACTTAGTTACCACTATCAGTGTATCCAGAGAGTCTTATCGTAGAAAATTTTTCTAAATTTAAAATTAGATAAATAATAAAATTTTAGATTTTCTAACCTAAGGGTATTTTTGTAATTTTCACCCCAAGGGTAAAATGGTCATTTTACCCTTCATCATCTTCTTCCTCAAGTCAGAGCTTCTGTTTGGCTCAAAATAAGTTTCAATTTTTTTTATAATCTCCCTTTTTGCTTCTGCTAAGTTGAATTAGCAAAAATCGACTTACTTAAGGTTGGAATAATCCTATTTGGACATCAATTTTTTTTTAAATTTTAGTGAAATGTTGTTTTCTTGATCCAAAATATGAACGTGGAATTACTCTGGGTCAATTTTCATTTTCTCTTTAATAATCCTAGGAATTTTGTATCTAGAATACTTTGTATACTAATTATGAAGCTCACTCAAATGATAATTTCATCAAATAACTTACTTTGACAAAATTAATCCCGTTTTGAATTTGAAATTTCAAAATTTCAAGCTCAATTCACTTTCAATGATTTTGATTTCCTCAACGTATCAAACTTTTGACAAATCAAATTCACATAACATATTCCATTTCTAACAATCAAATTTGAAGAAAAAATAGCTCCTCCTACCTTAATTTTGATTTTTCAGCGAGTATTTCAAGCTTTTCTAGCAAAGCTCTGGCGTCTAAGTGAATTTGCAATTCTTGCTTCCTTTCTTCAGTTAAATGGAACCAGAAGAAATTTTGGATCAAGGCGAAGCTATTCGTGCAACGAATGGAGGGTTTTAGGGTCAAATTTGGGGTGAGTTTGATCGAACCAGTGCTTTGGTTTCCTCCTTCTTTAATTTGATTCGGATTTTATAGGAAGCTTCTGCTCCTTGCTTCATGCCTAAGTAGTTTGTAGGTCATGGGCAAGTTGTCTAGTGTAGGAGTAGGGTGGCAGAGTGCAAGACAACATCGCAAGAGGAAGGGTGCTCGAGATTGAAGCTGAATGAGCAAATTCCATGGTGATAATGCGTTTTTAACGTTAACTTATGTATTTTTAATTTGCATAAGTTTTCAGTGATGGGCCTAGCAATCAAATGGCAAACCCTACTTCCTAACTTACTCTTTGACCTCAATGTTCCTCTCTTCAGACCCGTCCCACACCTTTTTCCCATTTTGTGTTTTATTTTCCTTATTTATTCCAACACTTATGTCTTTTATGTTAAATGGTCCATTATTTTGCTACCCATAGTGGGTAGCTCAGTTGGTCGAAAACGTGTCTCTCTCCCACCTTTATGATGTTGGTTCGAATCTGATCAACCTTTTTCTAAATTTCCTTTTCTTTTCCTATTTTCATTTTCTCTTATTTTTTTTTCTATTTTAATTATTTAGAATTATATTTTTTCTTTCTAATTTTTTCAAAAATCCTATAAATTAGCTTATATTTTTCTTCTTCTATTCCTATATTCTCTTTCACCAAATATTTATTTATTTGATAAAATTTTATTTATTTCATTTATCCAAATATTTATTTATTTATATTTAATTTTATTTCTAACTTCTAAAAATTTTGATTCCGCTTCTCAAATTTTTATTCTTTTATTCTTTTATTTTTATTTTGTCTAAGATATGAAAAACCTACTTTCTATTTAAAAATTAAACTATTTATATTGATTTAAACTTATTTTTAACTCAATTTGATTAATTGTAATTTCTTTCTCTTCATATTACTTAGTAGAATATATTTCTTATAAAAATCTAAAATTCTAAACCTTATTTAGACTAAACTAAAATATTTAAATGAAGAGAGACAAATTTTAAGTTATAATTTTACTATATCAAAAGTAGGATGTTACAGATTTCACAATTTTACAAATCTGAGTTCTGAAAGTGCTATGCAAACAAAAAACATATGATTGAAAGATATTTGCATATAAGAAAATTTTAGTTGGAAACATATTGGTATTCTAAAAATGCTAAGCAGAAAATGAAAAAAATATGTTCCATACATGATTGAAAAATATATGTTTAAAATTAACCTATTAAAAAGCATGCAAGCAAACCCACAAAGACCAATGAAAAAAATGTCAAGCTAAAAAGTTTGCTTCTTAAATGATACCAATATTAAGGCTCTTTATCTACATAGGTTACATATTATACATGCATTCTATGATTTAGAGTCCAAATGCCAAGCTCTATTATGAATCTCATGTTAACATTGACTTAATCACTTGTCTTGTATTCATCCCAACTACCATATCACATGACTCGTAAGTCATGATAACTATCAATGACTTTTCCCACCAAATAACATGACATAAGGGTGTTTCAGACCTTCAAGTATGCATCTAAACCTTCATTCTTCTTTACCACTATCATGTTCTTGTCGTGTTCTTCCTTACATTGTCTATAAAAAATTGTCCTTATTGTTTGATTAACCACCTAATTTGGTCTTTATTTTTTTATTTCATGTTCATCTTTGTTTTGTTAAATAATCATGTAACTAATGAAGATTGGAAACAAACTTAGTATTTCCTAAATAATAGAGACAAAAATAAAATCTTTTAATATAAGACTGTCTTATATAAAATCTTTACATTTATAGAGATTAAGTATCAAACTAAAATGAAAAAAAATTATATGAATCAAAATAACAATTTTTTTATGAGAATCAAAACAAAAAAATCCTATATTATAAGCACTAAATGGATCATTTAAGGTTTATTTAAGAAGTTTTCACCTTTTTTTTAACTATTTTAAATTAAAAGTATTAAATAACATAAATATATTTAACATTTAGAATCTAAAAGTGTTTTAATGTTTTTTGCATAAATATCTAAAAATATGAAGATAATTCAATAATAGAATATAACATTGTTATTTTATTCTTTGAGCCTTGACAAAAACAATTTCTTTAAGTTTTAAAATATTAATTGAATAGCTCTCGACCTGTTGTTGTTTACCTAATTCTGCCCGTTCTTAGTTATTTACACAGATGGCTCACTTAATGTTTTAAAAGTTAGACTTGGAACGCTGAATTGTTGGTTTGTGGGATATTATAGGTTTAATTTAACTCTTTATCTTACTATTCCAATTTGTCTGGTGACATTCTCTTACTCTGTATTCATAAATCTAACGTCACTTATAAAGATGTCTTTTCTTATCAGAAGTATGAATTAGGGATTGGTGACATGTTCGTAATCCTGCTACCTATATTATGTATTTCTGTCCCTTCTTTACTTACCTAGCTGTACCTATAAGCAACTATTGTTTAAGTAGACCTGGACTTCTGACTATGTAGAATGTCACTAAATTCATCATTGGTTAAATGGGAGAAATTTCGGTTAACTTACTTTACTTTTACATAATCAACAGACTAAATTAAAATCATTTTATATTTTACATAATGGAGTAATAAGTAAATTTAAAAAAATGTTATTTTAAAACTTATCATGGCATAATTTTCTGAAGCTTATATTAAAGGAAATCTAATGCAATCTCGAACAATAAACATAGTAATGCTAACATAATTTCACTAAAAAATCTATGTAAATGACTTCAAAAAAACCAAAAATTGGATTCGTCAGCTCAAGAAGAAGGAAATGAATGTTTTGGATTCTTTATGAATTTTAATTTCTTGTAAACGGAAAACGAAAAAGTTTTCTGTAAAATTAAAATATTAGGTTAAATAGGTCGAGCATTAATTAAATTATACTTTTCAATCAGCGATGTTGATATCTAATAAAACCTTTATACAAAATTATACAAAAATTTTAAAGAAATTAACTGAATATTTACTCAAAATCATCTATGATCCTTCTTTCTCCCTCTGGTCTTAATCTCAAATCAAATTCCATAACTACCACATATTTGTATTGAAGTAATATTTTTAAAACTAGACATATGTCATTGAAATAGACCATATTGTATCATTAAAATAGAGTACCGATTTTTAAGTGATTAATGAAGGTTTTGTGTTCTTTGTAAGCACTATGCTGTACATAATTCAACCAATACCTACCCAACAGCTGCCTTAATATAATTTAATTTGTAGTGACACAGACTAACCTGCTATATAGTAAGCAATCACCGTAGTTCCAGTGACACCGAGCACTCTTTCCTTAACTACTTCACTTTCTTATTTCCTTTCTTTCTTAATCCTTCTTCATTTTGATTTCAGTCATCAATTCTGTATCCATCTCATTCCCACTTTTATTAACTGATAAAAGACCATTGGTACATTTTCTCTTCAATCCTGTTGCTTTTGAATTCTCAATTTAGCACAAATTATGATATTTTGACACCTCATTTTTTCAAACACTTATCTAATGTCCATCATTTCTCTTTATCTATCTCTTCCTATCACATCACATCACCTATAATACTTTTTTTTTTTTTTCTTTTGATCTCTCTCTTACTAGGTGCCAAGAAGCATTTTAGGTGTTCAAGTATTATTTTCCATTTTACTACACACCATGGTGAGGCTCAACTTGTTCATGCTTTTCTTATCTGCCTTGTTATCTGCTGTTAATGCATTGAACACTGATGGGGTGGCTCTTCTGTCACTCCTGAGGCATTGGACATTTGTGCCTGCTCCCATAAACTTGAGTTGGAATGCTTCTGATTCCACGCCATGCTCTTGGTTGGGAGTTCAGTGTGACAATAACCACAATGCAATCCTTCTTAATCTCTCTGGATACTCAATTTCAGGTCTATTAGGACCTGAAATAGCACACTTGAGTCACTTGCAAACACTTGACTTAACCTTAAACAACTTCTCAGGGAAAATACCTCCTGAGTTGGGAAATTGTATTCTGCTTGAGAACCTGAACCTTTCTGATAACAGTATCACTGGACAAATACCCGATAGTTTGAGAAACTTGCAGAATTTAGTGTCTTTTAACATTATGTACAATAGGCTAACTGGTCAAATTCCCGAGTTCTTGTTTCAACTTCAACACTTGGAAGAACTTCTCCTGAACCAAAACTATTTGACTGGTCCTATTCCAATGAATGTTGGGAACAGTACAGAAATTTTGAGGCTGTATCTGGATGCTAATCAGTTGTCAGGAAGGATTCCCCCATTCATTGGAAACTGCAGTAAATTAATGGAGCTGTATTTGGATTATAACCAGTTGCATGGAGCTCTACCTGGAAGTCTTCATAATCTCATAAGTGTTGTTTATTTCAGTGTCAGCAATAATAGACTTGAGGGCACTATTCCATTATTGGGTTCAAGCAGATGCAAAAGTTTATATTATCTGGACCTGTCATTCAATAAATTTAGTGGAGGCATACCTTTAAGCTTGGGAAATTGCAGCGGATTAACACAACTTTATGCTCTCAACACAAATTTAGGAGGCAACATCCCATCATCCTTGGGCCAACTAAGTGAACTTTCTATTCTGCGCCTTGAATTCAATCATTTGTCTGGACAAATACCTTCAGAAATTGGTAACTGTAGGTCCTTAAAAGTGTTGATGTTAAACAACAATGAACTTGAGGGAGAGATTCCAAGTGAATTAGGAATGCTAAGTCAATTGCAAGATCTTAGACTTCATTACAACAATTTGACAGGTGGAATTCCAGTGAGCCTTTGGAAAATTCCTAGCCTTGAGAACGTGCATATGTATTACAATAGCCTTTCTGGGGAGCTACCTTTAGAAATGACAGAACTCAAACAACTGAAAAATATCACTTTGTATAACAACCAATTCTCTGGAGTCATTCCTCAAAACTTAGGAATCAATAGCAGTTTAGTGCAGTTGGATGTCTCGTATAATTACTTCACTGGAAACATCCCACCTAATCTTTGCTTTGGACAGCAACTAGAAAGGCTAATCCTGGCTTCAAATCAATTTCAAGGTGGTATACCTCTTGACATAGGCAAATGTACAACTCTTGCTAGGTTACGTCTCGATGGAAATAACTTAACAGGACCTCTACCTGATTTTACAAGCAATAGTAGTCTCACCTACATGGACATCAGTGAGAACAATATCAGTGGAGCAATTCCATCAAGTTTGGGTAACTGCACAAATCTTACTGATGTTATTTTGTCCCACAACAATTTTTCAGGGCACATACCCTTTGAGCTAGGAGGCCTTGTGAACCTTCACAGGCTGAACCTTTCTCGCAACAAGTTGGAAGGTCCTTTGCCACCTGAGCTGTCCAATTGTAACAAAATGGAATACTTTGATGTCGGATTCAATTCTCTAAAAGGCTCATTCACATCAAGTTTGAGAACTTGGACTGGGTTGACCACATTAAATTTAAGGGAAAATCATTTTACTGGTGGTATCCCACCTTTCTTATCAAAATTTAAACACCTTTCTGATCTACATCTTGGAGGAAATGCTTTTGGAGGCCAAATTCCTAGATCAATTGGTGAGTTGCAGAATCTTCTTTATGAGTTGAATCTAAGTGCTAATGAGTTGACAGGTGAAATTCCTCCAGAGATTGGGAAACTGAAATTGCTGCAAAGCCTGGATATTTCTCTTAACAATCTGACTGGAAAAATTGATGTTCTTGAAGATTCCTCTTCATTGAATGAACTCAATATTTCATACAATTCCTTTTATGGTCCTATTCCAGACAAACTAGTAAACTTGCTCCATTCTTCTCCATCATCATTTTTGGGCAATCCTGGCTTATGTGTTAGATGTTTTCCATCACATGGGCTGAATTGTTCCAAAAATAACAGCTTCAAGCCATGTGATGTGAACAATTCCACACATCCAAAAGGGCTGAGTAAAATTATAATTGTGATGATAGCACTTGGATCCACACTACTTGTAACATTTCTGTTACTTGGGCTTGTTTATATGCTACATTATAAGCAAGATGCCAAGACTTTCCCCAAACAGCGATCATCTTCTTTCTTCAAAAAAGTGATGAAGGTTACAGAGAACCTACATGATAGGTACATAATTGGAAGAGGAGCGCATGGAGTTATTTACAAAGTTGAATTCAGTCCAGACAAAGTTTTTGTTATAAAGAAAATTCCCTTTGCAGATAACAAAGGTCAGATCACAAGCATGAGCGCAGAGATTGAAACCACTGGGAAGATTAGGCATCGGAATCTGGTAAGAATAAAAAACTTCTGGTTAAGAAAGGACTGTGGTCTAATTCTGTACAAGTACATGGAAAATGGAAGTCTTCATGATGTCCTGTATGAGAAGCATCCACCACCATCTTTAGAGTGGAGTGTCCGCTATAAGATTGCTGTTGGAATTGCACATGGACTTGAATATCTCCATCATGATTGTAATCCTGTCATAGTGCACAGAGACATTAAATCAAAGAATATACTTTTGGATTCTGATATGGAGCCTTGTATTGCTGATTTTGGCATTGCCATGCTTCTAGACTATCCCTCTACATCATTGCAATCTCTCTTTGTTCCTGGTACAGTTGGGTATATTGCACCAGGTAATTTCTTCTAGTCTTTTGATTCATTTTGTCTACTTAACTTTTTTTTTTCTTTTTTTTCAAATATAAATTCTTGTATGGAATAACACGTGTTTCTTTTTATATGTATCAGAAAATACTAATCCAACATTGATAAGTAGGAAGTCTGATGTGTATAGTTATGGAGTGGTTTTGCTAGAGCTGATAAGCAGAAAGAAGGTGCTAGATGATCCTTCATTTATGGAAGAAACAAATCTTGTGGGATGGGTTAAATCTCTCTGGGAAAAAACAAGAAACATTGATTACATTGTTGACCCAAGCCTTAAAGAGGAAATTTTGGACTCAAATTTAAGGGAACAAGTTGAACAAGTGTTTTTGGTGGCATTGAGATGTATTGAAAAGCGTCCAGGTGAAAGACCAACAATGAGAGAAGTCGTCAAGGACTTGATAGTTAGATGCAAAGCTCCTGACATGAAGAGATAGCAGAATATGGAACTAGGGAATTCACTGTTTCAAAAAAATACTTATAAGAGCTTTTAATTGCACTTGCTTTTAGTACGTATTAAATAATGATTTGTAATGTTTGGATAAAACTGCATGAGTGCTTCTATTTGATTAAAGTATAAAGGTTTAATTGCACTTTTACTCTTCCTATTATCGTCATTTCTCAAATATGGTCTTCCTATGTTTTTCACAAATTTGATCCCCCATTAGTTTATGGAAAAAACTTAAATGTAGTTCTTCAGGTCATTTTTTATGTTATTGTACAATTAGAATTAGAGTTTACCTTAGAGACCTTTACTAGCCTTTAATATAATGATATTATGTAGACTATTGAGATGAAACTTCAATTATAATTGGAAAATAGTACCCAAAACACTTGAGTAACTACAAGAGTCCCCTGCAAAATATGAAAACCAGTTAAGGATTTCCAATCACCTCTACTTAAGTTTTTAAAAATTTAAAACTCTTCTCTGTTCCTCTACTCTACTACATTCTTCTCTTAACTCTACATGTTATAAAGTTTATGCCAGAGTGGTGGAGAGTAGTCACACATGTTTTCAAATGAAAGGATGTATAGCCTAACTTTATAGTGCATGATTGACCCCAAATGAATACGATAGTAATCAATGATGAATGTTATAAAGTCTCTTCCAGGAATCAGGAAAAAAATCCCCCCAAGGAAAAAGAGAAATGAAACAATCAAAATAGCCAAATAATCCTTAAATGAAAAGCATGTAGTAGACTGAAGAAAGCAAGCTGTTGCTGCTTCAATTATTCATTAAATTGATAAAAATGATTGAACTTTAATTCAGCAATAATTATTAAGTTAAAAATGTACCCATCTGTATTTAATGACTCATTGGAACCCTTAGATAGTCATGTATATTAACAAGTCTCGCTGCCAACTAAACACGTCGTCATTCATAGTGATGAGTATATTATAAAACTGAACCAGTCAATTAAAATTATACTGTTGCACCACATCCTCAATTGTGCAGAAGGAAGAATAATAAGGAACTAAAAGATTCAAATTGCCTATTAATGACAAAATCTGCGCCACAAGCCAACATGTTCCCTGATTAGATTTTTCATTGGTTTTCTTTGTCATAATATCAATCCAAACACCAAAAATCAAGTCAGGCCTACCCTGACAAGCACAAGTTACCAATTTAAAATACATACGCACAAAGAAAATTTAGTAAATATAAAAACAAAGAAAGATATCCAACTTTACTAATTACTAAATCTATGAGCATCAACCTGAGAAATATTCTCTCTGTTGAGGGGGATATAAAAGCTCAATACCTGAATCAACCATCATAACCAACAGCCAATCTCGTAGTTATCACCATAGATACACCAAGCAAGAATGTTTTTCACCTTGATGTTTTTCCCAAGCTTTTTAATATGGACAAAATTGTGATAAAGAATATCCCTGAAGCAGCTACGTTTCAATTGTCAAATATTAGTATCCATCCTTTTAACATCAATGTTTTCCTCGCCATTGTTTATGATGAATCAGCATTCATACAAGGAGTTTGGATTTATAAAGAGATTCCCAAAGATATGTTTTTTTGGTCAAAAGACGTAAAATAAAAGTTTAACTAATCATTTGATCCCTATACCTATGTCAACTTTTTGTTTTAGTTCCTATAATTAAAAACTCTATGATTTAGTCCCTATATGAGCAACTTTTACGTTTTAATCCCTATGGTCATTCTAGCAATGTAAAATCATCACAAAAATCCAAAATCTCCCAGAATGGCATGCCTAGTAACTGGAGAGGAATTGGTTTTGAAGGCTATTCTGTTCTAGGCCTATAGGTATTTCAGATTACCAAAACCTAGCCATATTGGTCCCTGAAGTTTGTTGTGACTAAGTTATGAAGATGATCAGAGATTTGAAAACTTTTTTTTACTTCATCCTTTTTACAGTCCAGGCCCAATGGCATACAGTGGAAGGCAGAATAGTTCCTTGCAATGAAGAATTCTTGTGCAGGAGGTAATAAGTTATAAAATGAAATTCACTTAAATACCTGAGGGTTCCATATAGGAAAACGGAATCAAAATTGAACCCTATGATCAAATTAGTCCTAATAACGAAATCTGATGATTTATGTATCTGATCTTGAATGATTGAAACTAAGATGAAATTGAACTCTAAGATCGAATTAGATACAATGAAGAAATCAAAATCAGTTCGTGCAAAGAAAAATTGATTTCCAGCACACCACTACAGAAGGTTGGGGAATTGAAATATGTTAGTGTACGCACTGCTGGGTGAAATCTAATTACATTGCAAGGAGATAGTGTTAGAGCAAAATCAAGCATACCATTGAACAAAATTGAAGTACATTGCAAAGATCAGAGAAAGATGGTTACGAAGAAATTGAGATTGGAGGCTCCAAAGACGAAGACGAAAATAGAACAATACCCCAAAGTGAAGAAAATAAGAATTTAAGACTGTTTTAATTAAAAACTTGAAGGAAACAATTAAGGATCTGTTAAGAAATATTCCTTGCATCTTAATATCACTTTTAAAATTACAAAATTCTTAAAAATAAAATTATATTTTCAAAATAACCAAAATACCCCTAGGATATAAAAGTAAACATTTTTGTTATTTTTGGCTATTTTAAATTCTACAAGATAGCTTAAATACCTTGTTACAATAAGTAGTATCTAACTTAGAAATTTAAAGGTAAGAATATGAAGAAAATGATTAGAAAAGGTAAATTTTTACAAAATGACCAAAATACCTCTAAGATATAAAATGAGTATTTGATTATTTTTAGGTCAATCTAATATCAAGAAACATGATCTAAATTATTCTTAATAATATTAGAAACCTTTCCAAGAAAATTTGGGTTAAAAATAAAAGAGAAATATTTAAAAGGGCAAGTATTTCTAAAAATGACTAAAATGCCCTCATTTTACAAAAATTCAATTTTATTCTGAATTGACTTTTGGACCTCAGTGAATTATTTTAAAAGTACTAGAAACCTACATCTAAAGTAAAAGGTGGAAATTGTGAAAAGAAAAACCTAGAAAATCATATTTTATGAACATGACAAAAATACACCTACATTAGAAAATTTAAATTTTTCACTGTTAGAACCTTTTAAACCTAGGAAAAACAAACTTATAACACCTGAACAACTATATGAGTTATTATGAGTTGGAAATGAGGATAGGAATACCTAAAGGACATATTTCCAAAAAATGACCATTTTACCCCTGTCCTATTATTTGACTACAAAATGTGTAATTAATTATTATGGACTAATGGATATGCATTAGAATGTATTATGTTGATAATATACATGTGATTTGAATGATTCTATTATCTGTGAAAGACAAATATTCTTGTTTACTGTTCATTAGTGACAGAAATTTCCCATAAACCCTAGGGTAGTGGATGAACTAAGATATACTCAGACAATGATGATATAATATAGAACGATTATGATAAAAAAAAATAGATATTATCCATTGAGAATCTTGATATGACATCATTATTACTGTAAAAAGAAAATAGTAACGGACGACAAATGAGATAAGAAAGGTAAATTGGACTAAAAACCCTATTGAGTGTGAATTTAAGATAGAGGATGCAATGTTGACCATAGAAGGTACCTGAGGAATGTACGTAAGCTCTAGTGAGACCTTGGGCGTACATAAGGTGCCAAGTTGTGAACCGCTCGGAGAATAGAGGGTGTCAAGCTTGGCGTCCCCGACAAAGTGGAACATTACCAAGATTCGGTTGAGAAGTACCCCGGATTGAGTACCAAACAGGGTATGTAGTCTCGGTCGTCAACCAAAAGTTGCAAATTGGATATTCAATGATACGCTCGTGTAAGCCCTATCAGAGTTAGTAAAGGAGGCTACGAAGGGCCCTAAAATGATTAGAAATCCTAAATAGGCACGAATAATGAGAGGAGAGACTACGTTAGATAGACTACCCCTATCATGTATGTGATTCCTAGAATTGATAGCTCACTCCTACATCCCTCTCTCTTTCAGATGAAGCATGGCTGACGAATTTCAACCACTTTTTCATCTAACAATTTTTCCCCTAGAAGGGAGGTGGACTTATGACAAAGTCCAGGGTGGTGATTCCTTCATAGGGTAAGTCCGTTTCACTTTCAAACCTATCAACATTGTAATACCTTGGCAGTTCCACCATGTAGACTTTCCAATAGTTTTGTCTCAAACCTTGTCACCTGGATTTCTTCATGTGCCAGCTAATCGGAGACGGCCTCAAACTCTTCACCCTCCTCAATCATCAATGGGATCAGTACAAGCTGGTAATATGAACCAAAGGGAAGAATCATTTGATGAAGAAGATCCCTCTAAAGCTTCAAATTAGACTAGAATAAGTTGTTGAAGAATTTAGTTAAAGAAATTTGGTTTCTATTATTTTGTATCACAATGTTTAAAGAATGTACGACTTTTGTATCTTATGTATATTATATAATGAGAACTTGGATATAAAGAATAATGATGAGTTTTTTGATTGACAAATTCTAATTCCCTAGGTTAGTTAAGATGTAATTTTTTTATCTGCACAATAACTCTAGAAATATTTTCTATTAAATAAAAGTAATAAAAAGGGGAATTACATTGGACATCCATTAATAGAGTTGTCAACTTATAGGATTAACTACTCAAGTATACCAAAATATGTCAGTGATGAAAACATTGTGTTCTAACCATCTTCTGAGTTATTTACTCTTTTAGAGAACACCTTTATTGATGAAAGTTATACAAAAAATTCTAGTAGAAGATATATCCTAATATGATGAGAGTTCTTGTATATACACCTCACTCTAGAGTAATTCAACATCTCATCCTTATCACTCTAGGGGAAAAAGAAAAGAAAGAAGCAATTGAAACTTTGGAGACTACTATAGTGGTAGCTCAACTACAAGCAATAAAGAAGAAAAAGCCAACCTTCAAAAGAAGAAAGATACAACAAGCTAAGCTCAAGAAAGTAATAAATGCAAATTTAGATGATGGAGTAAATTTTGCTCATCTTAACCAATAATTAATAATAAGACATGCTAATCTACATTTTGATTCACTACATCCAAGAACTATAGCGTTTTTATCCCCCAGTAGATTATATTAAAATGGTTAGGATCATCAAAAGCCCAAGCCTTATTAAATAATCATGTTTTTGCATAACCCTTAGGTCTACAAGTCAAAGAAACAACTAAGGTCAAAATTTATCTTGATAGAGTTTGTCTAAGGTTGCCTATAATTTACTTGAACAGAAAAAAAGGAGGGGAGCTTGAAGAAATTGAGAAGCCTACTAAGAGAAAAGTCTATTTTGAAAGGTTTCAAGTGTACTTTCAAGAAGTGTATATGCAATGAAGGCTACAACGAAAGTATGATGAGGAAGATGGACAACATTTTTTGCAAGAACACTAATATGAATCCAATTGCAAAGCATCTAATAGGTTGATAGAAGAAGATAAAAAAAAAAAGATTCCAATAACAATAGAGAGCCACTAGGCTTTGCATCCAGTTAAGAATTACAACTTGTCTAATAATGTGACTACTTTCTTGGTGGACAAAAAATTTCCACTGCTAAGATTAGAATCAAGAATCACTTATGCTTTATTGTGTTCACTATCAAACTTAGGATTTTCTCCTATTTCTGAAATATTTCCTCCTGCTCATGCATTTCCTAAAGCTCATCAAAAGCTTGTGGATATGCAAGAACCAGTTAAAGATTCACCATGCATACCATCTTTGCCTCTTGTAGATGTATAACTATTACATCGATCACTTCAACTCCAGTTGCACTTGCTTTTGCTTCCTTAGCTTTTTCTCTTGCCTATGTTGAGAATATAAATGTTGGAAAAATTCAAACACACTTGGAGAAACAAGATGCCAAACTCACTAACATGCTACAAAACCAGGTTCAAGCCATTGACTCAAGTTTAGACATCAAGGGTAATTTAGTCACTTTAATTTTTATATGAAAGAAATGCTCTTCCTAATCTTAAAACAAATATTACATTTCTTTTATTTTTACAAGAACAATCTAGTTTCACAAATTTTCCTAAAATTACTGACTGGGGGTATTTTGGTCATTTTATAGAAATTGTTCTTTTAAATATTTTCCCATCATGTTTCTTATTAACATTTTATAAGGGTATTTTAATATTGTTAGGAAATGCTTAGATTATCCTTCCTTGAAGTTAAACTGACCAACCAGTGATAAATCTTAATTTTATGCCATAGGGACAAAATGGTCATTTTGAAATAAAATTTATTTTCTAAGAATTTTTGACAATTATAAAGAACATAATTTTTCTAGGTATATATCTAAAAGGTCTTGATAATATTTCCCCTAATTTCTTTATAATAAAATAGTTAAAATTTCAAATTTCAAGAATAAGGGTATTTTGGTAATTTTCAAAATAATTGAATTTATATCTTATAAATTTCAAGCCTATGTTGTTTGGATTTCTTTGAATAATATAGATATTCCTTAAAAAGTTTCCAAATCAGAAAATAAGTGAAATAACAAAATTTTACAGATTTTGGCCTAGGAGTATTTTGGTAATCTTTTGCCCTATGGGCAAAATGGTCATTTTAACCCTTTCTTCTTTCTTAATCCCTAAAGAGTCATTTGCAAATTTTGGTTCACAAATTTGCTTTCAAATTTTTCTTAACCCTTCCTTATTTCCTACTTGTTGTTATTTGATTTTACCTTGATTGATTCAAAATGGAAAGTCAACCTAATAACCTTAATCATTTAGAATTTTAGAAGGTCAATTATTGGAAAATTAAGAACGAAGTTTACAGAACTCGTACAAACTTGATCTTTAAATTTCTTTGTGAATTCCAAAAAAATTTCTTGTCAGAATGAGTCGAACATGATCAACTTAGCTTTATACTACCCAAAATTTGATCAAAGAAGACACTGATTGTAACGACTAAAATTTTAACACACAAACATTGTAATTATTTAGAATATTACAACACACTTAACGATTACATCTTGAAATGAAAATTTCAGTCTTACAACATAACTTAAAATTAAAACATA
>JAMLFT010005658.1:0-17221 GCA_026544285.1 Pachyrhizus erosus
ATTTAACATGTCATTTTAATCATTTTGAATATATTATTTTAATTATGTATTATTGTTGAAGTTTTGAATTAATTAATCATATTATGATTTAAATTGATTATTCTCTACCAGAACAATGAGATTTGTTTAATATTATTATTATTATTATTATTATTATTATTTAATTTTAATTTCATTAATTGTTTTTTCTAATAATAATTATATTATTATTGCATACTTTATAATTATTTTATATTTATTATAGATAATGAATATTTATGATCTAAATTTACAAGAATAAAAAATTATAATTTATTACAATTAATTGTCATGAAAGAATTCTTATAACATTTATATTATTATTACATAATTTATAATTATTTTATATTTATTGTACATAATAAATATTTAATATTTCATTATATAAATTTATAATAATAAAAATTATAATATTAAAATTGACTTTATATATTATTTTAAAAGTATTTTATTTTATATAATAATTATAATGAATGAAGTTGATGTAAAAGGCATAAGGGAAATTTATATTTATATTTATATTATCATAATTTATCTATTAATTTTATTTTTAAATATTACTTTAAAATTAACTAAATATATATATAAATTCCTTATTTATAATTATAATTGTTCATAAAATATTAATAATTAAATTAAAAAATTATAATTTTCTATAAATAATAATTTTTAATTTATATCCTTACTTATTAATTAAAATAAAATATTCTAAATTAGTTTAAATTTAATTACATATTTATAGAATTTGCACTTTTAAACTATTATTTTCATAAAATATATTTTAAAGTAATTAAATTTGAAATTTGTAGAAAAAAGAAAAAAATAGAATAAATAATGAAATAAAAAACATGAATATATCTAATATGTTGTTATGTGATGTCAATATAGCACATCAAATTCTCTATCATGTTAGGTATTTGGCTCTTTTTCTATGTGAAGAAAAGTTTAAAATTGAGAAGTCCACTAAGTTTCTCACTTAGTTAAGTGGAAAAGGTTATACGAAAAAGATAAAAGAGGTAGTTAAGTCTCAAATAAGGAAGAATACTAGTAACCTAAGAGAGAAGAAGAGAGAAAGTAATTTTCGTTCAAACACAAAACAACCATCGTAAAATCCAACATACAAATTTGTTCACCATTAAATCAGACTGAAATTTTGACAATGAGTTTGTAACATCTGATTCTTTATTATAAATGGTTGGGTTGTTAACATGAAATCTAAGTGGCGAGATATTTAATTTACAATAACTATTATTTGAGGTTTTTAATCTTCTTGATTTTCTATTTGTAATCTTTATAGCCTTGAAAAGCTCAAACAATTTAATGTGTTTGGTTGAAAGACAATCATACAAGAAGTTGAAATGCATTTGTATTGATAATGGTGGTAAGTATTTGTGGACCCTTTGATGTCTATTGCAAGTAACAAGGTATTGCAATGAGAAAACTCTTCCTAAAACTCTTTAGTTGAATGGTTTAGTAGAAAGGATGAACAAGACATTGTTAGAGACACTATACACGACGGTGCATGTAATTAATCCCATTCTTACAATTATTCTCAATAGTGAAGTGCTAGACAAAACTTGATTTGGCAAGAATGTGAGCTATGATCATTTGTATGTCTTTGGTTGCAAGACATTTGTTTATATTCCAAAGGATAAAAGATTTAAGTTGGATGCAAAGACAAAACAATGCATCTTTATTGGTTAAGGACAAAATGAATTTGGCTACAAATTGTACGATCTTATTGAGAAAAAGATATAAATATGACTAATGTTGATCTTTTGTGGTTGTCTATGTACAATTTGGATAATGTTGAGGGTAGTGTTCAACATTGTGAACATCATGATGATGTTGATGATTAATAGCTTGGAAATGAATTAAATGTTAATATTGATGATGTTTAAGAGGAACATGAGATATTGCATAATGAGAATCTTGATGATGCACTTGAACTATCTCAAGTTCAACTCAAGAGATCTAATAGGCAAAAATAACCTTTTACAAGGTATTCTTTTGATGAGTATGTGACCATTACTAATGGGGGAGAACCTAAATGTTTTGAAGAAGCCTTGAAAAGTGAAGAAAAGCAAGAGTGGTTGGATGCAATGCAAGATGAGATGAAATCCTTACATGACAATCACACTTATAACTTGGTGAAATTGCCTAAGGGCAAGAGGACTTTAGAAAACAAGTGGATTTTTAAGATGAAACATGAGAGTAATTCTGTGTCTCTAAGGTACAAGGCCAAATTAATGTTGAAAGACTTCATCCAAAGAAAATGTATTGATTTTCATTAGATTTTCTCACTTATGGTGAAGATGTTGTCCATTAGAGTCGCTTTGAGTTTGTTTGCTACTTTTGATTTGTAGGTAGAGAAAATGGACGTGAAAATTACTTTCCTTCATGGTGATTTAGAGGAAGAGATTTACATGAAGCAACTTGATGGTTTTAAGGTTAAAGTCAAGGAAGACTATGCGTGTAAGTTGAAAAAGAGCTTATACCGTTTGAAGCAGGCTCTAAGACAATGCTATAAGAAGTTTGAATCTTTTATGTGTAAGCTAGGCTATAAGAAGACTACTTTTGACCATTATGTCTTTCTTAAAAAGTTTTTGACGCTGACTTCATTATCCTATTATTGTATGTTGAAGACATGCTTACTGTTGAAAAACATGTTTCCAAAATTGACAAGTTGAAGAAGCAATTGGTCGAGTCATTTACCATGAAAGATGGGAGCTACTAAATAGATTCTTTGTATAAGAATCATTCGTGATAGAGAGAAAAAGAAGCTTTAACTATCACAAGAACAATATATTAAATGAGTATTATAAAGGTTCTAAATGAAAATGTTAAGGTAGTGAACACTCTTATTGCAACTCATTTTACACTGAGTGCTAAGCAAAGTCTTTCAAATGAAGTTGAAAAGTCAAACATGAAGATTGTTCCTTATGCATCTACAGTAGGTAGTTTGATGTATGCAATGGTGTGTGCAAGACTAGATATTGCACATGTTGTTGGTATAGTTCGTAAATTCTTGTCAAACCCAAGTAAAGAGTATTGGAATGTCATGAAATAAATTTTGAGGTGGCTTCATGGTACTATTGATATGAAACTTTACTTTGAAGGTGAAAAGCCTACTGTGATGGGCTAATTAGTTATTTGATTAAGTTTGTAAGAGTTGTGACTTGACAATTAAAGTTATAAAGGTGTGTGACATTGTCCATTACATAAGCAGTTTATTATCATTACTGAAGCATGCAAGAAGTTGTTATGGGTGAAGAAGTCCTTCCAAGAGCTTGGTTTATGCCATACAGATATTCATTATTTGTTGAAAGTCAAAGTACTATCCATCTTGGTAAGAATCCAACTTTCTGTTTAAGGTCCAAACATATTAATGTAAGGTATCATTGAATACATGATGTTTTGGATGTTAAGCTATTGGAGTTGGTTAAAACTCATACTGATGATAATGGTGTTGATATGATGACTAAAATATTACCAAGAGAAAATTTTAAAACTTGTTGTGAGATTGTTGATTTGAAAATAATCTCTACATAGTTGTGAAATAGAGATATGTTGGGTATTAAGTTATCTTCTTATGTGGAGAAAAATCCAAAATTGAAAAGTTCACTATGTTTCTTACTTATTTAAGTGGAGAGGGTTATGATAAAATATAAGAGAGTCAATTAGCTCTTAAATAAGATAACACCAGCCACTTGAGAAAGAAGAAGAGAAAAAGTAATTTTTGCTTAAACACAAAATAGTTACCGTAAAATCACAAGAAACTTTTCACCGTTGGATTGGGCTAAAATTTTGACAACAAGTTTTTAACATCTCGTTCTTCATTTTGAACGGTTAGATTGTTAAAATGATTTATAAATTGTGAAATATTTAGTTTGTACAATAACTCTATTCTTTGAAGTTTTTCATCTTCTTATTTCTCTATTGTAATCTTTATGATCTTGTTGTTTGTCTGCTTGTTAACATTCTTTTGTGCAATTGATTGAGACTCTTTTTTATCATACTGGATCTATGTCTTTGGTCTAAATAATTTGTGGTTTTTTAACCTTATTTTGAGAGGATTTTATATTTATTAAAAATCTTTGGTGTCTCTTATGTGATTATGATGATTTGTTATTGTTATTTATTTATTATTACTCGTTACAAATTCTTGCAAGTTGAGAAGGAATCTATTTTTACTAAATTTACTCTATATTGGATTCTTTATTATTATTATATTGTTGTCCTCTCATAATATCTAACCCTTCATGTAACTCCTTTTTTCTCTTATTCGATTTATTTGAATTTTTAATTTCAAAACTAATTCTTTTAATTGAATTATTTTGGCAGGATAAAATTCAAAAACTTATTCATAAGGGGCTTACAATTTATTATCAACAATTCATCTCAATATCAATCATGCATTATATAATAGACGATATGTTAATAGAGAAAACCCAATTCCATATATATTCTCAAAATACATATACATATCATATATCCCAAATTATAACTGTATTCAAGATTACTATGCTCGTCCAAAACATGTGATTAGTTGATAAAAAATTCACTAGTTAACTAATAGGCTATTACATAGAGTCTAGTTTGAACACTCAAAAGAGTCTTCTTCCTCAGATGCTTCCTTCTCCTTTTTTGAGCTACCAACTTCATTAGTAATTGGGTTAGCCACTGAATTTGCAGGAGGTTAGAAGCGTCCAGGAGTGGATGTAACATCTAGGGGGAATGTCAACATACCTTGCTGGTAGGGTCTGTGTCATGATAACAAGTAGGTCAATATGAGAAAATTGCCTATATGGTATAATCTCGGACGATAGAAAAGTAAATCTCAGGTAGCCCATAAAAGTGTTGTCTTCAAAGAGGGAATCATGAGTCCAACCTGTAACGCCCCTTTTTATTATCTTTTATTGAATAAGAAATGTTTGAAGAGTTATTGTGCAAATAAAAACTTGAAACTAAATTCGTCCGGGAAATTACAATTTGACAATAATTTAACTTATCGCATTACATCTATTTGACGTTCATACTACTCTGCTTATACAAAAATAAAGGAGTCATACTACTCATTGTTATATTAATACAACATGTTCAACATTTGAACAAAACATTACATTAACTATTCTCCTAGAGCTTGCTTAGTCTAGTTTGAAGCTTTAGAGGGGTCTTCCTCATCTGTTGAATCCTCTCTTCAATTTATATTACCAATCTGTACTAACCCCATCGAAGATTGTTGTGGTTGAGGGGTTTGTGGCCGTCTCCGAATAGCTAGTACATTGAGGAATCTGGGTGGTGGTATCTGAGATATAACTACTGAAAAGTCTATATGATGGACCTGCCAAGGAACTACAATGTCGGTGAGTCTAAAAGCGAATCAAACATATCCTAGGAAGGTATCATCCCCTTGGACTCTATCATAAGTCCATCTTCCTTCCAAGGGAAGAATTGTCAGATGGAATAGAGGTTGGAATTCATTTGTCATCTTTAGTCTAAAATGGTATAGGAGGTGTAGGAGTGAGTCATCAATTCTAGTATACACTTTAGAGATATTAGAGGATAATCTATTTAACGTAGTCTTTCACCTCGTCATTCGGGCCTAATTTTAGGTTATCAATCCATTTTAGGGCCCTTCACTGCCTCTAAAACTACTAACTTTGGGAGGACTTATATGAACTTATCATAAATAATCCAATTTGCAAACTTTAGTTAACGATCGAGAGTACGTGTCCTATCTAGTACTTGGTCCAGGATACTCTCAATCAAATCTTGGTAATGCTTTGCTTTGTTAGGGATGCCAAGCTGATTCTGTGACACCCTCTTTACTTCGAGCTGTTCACAACTTGACACCTTATCTACTTCCAAGGTTTCACTAGAGCTTGTGTATATTTCTCAAATATCTTCTATAGTCAACCATTGCATCCTCCATCTTAAATTCTCACTCGTTGAGGTTTTCAATTCAATTTCCCTTCCTTATTCCTTCTGCTTACTCTACTATATCATTTTACTTTGGTACTAATGTCAATTTCAAGTTTTCAATGGACAACATCCATCTTTACATCACATTCACTCTTGATTGTGTCATCATTGTTTGAGCATATCTCAATTCATCATCTACCCTAGGGTTATTTAAGGTTTTCTATTACTGATGGACAATCATCAAATATAATTGTCTTCCACTAATAGTGGAGGTATGAAGTTACAGTTAAGTCATCATTTTGACATATTTAAATGCATGAACAATTATTACAATAGTCAATCAAACATTATAGGAATTGTTTTCCTCATTTTCAATTCAGAATATCTAATGTAGTTGTCCTAATATTATAAATTGTTTTCCCTAAGTTTAGGAAGTTTTGTTAGTGGAAAAATTAATGTTTATAATGTAAGGGTATTTTGGTTATTTTTATAAAATATGTTTTCTAGGATTTTTTACTTTTCACAATTCTACTCAAAATACATTATATATAGGTTCCTAGTGCTTTTAAAGATATTTTTTTGAGTTTAGAAAACCAAATAGAATAAAAATAAATTTTTATAAGATAAGGTCATTTTATAAATATTTTCCCTTTTCAAGATTTTGCTTGTATTTTTAACCCATAATTTCTGGAAAAGATCCTAATAGTACTAAGAATAATTTAGATCATTTTTCCTGAAGTTAGAATGACCTAGAAATGACAAAATCTTCATTCTTCTACCTTAGGGGTATTTTAGTCATTTTGAAAATAATAAATTATTTTTAAGGATTTGTAAATTTCTAAAGTGATAAAAATATTCTAGGCTTATTCATGAATAGATCTTGATAACTTCTTTCCAACTTGTTGGTCAAACAGACTTAAAATTCTAATTTTTTTCACTTAGGGGTATTTTTGAAATTTTAGAAAAATAATTTAATTTTAATTAAATTTTCTGAGGAAAATCACTTTTATGCTTACACACAAAGGTAATTAATTTGCTAAACTGGTTTCATAGCTTGAATGAATAAAATAGGTAGAGGAATTTAAAAAATAGAAAAAGGATATTTTGGTAATTTTTTGAACTGAGGGGCAAAGTAGTCATTTTGCACTTCGTCTTCAACCTATGGCTACTGGTTCAAACCATAATTTCAAATTTTTGTTCTTCATTTTCTTTAGTGTTTTTGACAATTGATTTATCCAGAATCCTTCATTAACCTATTCTCAATTGGTTTCAACCGTCAATAGCTTGAACTGAGCTCTAACAACATTAAACAAGACTCTAATTTTTCGAAGATTAAATTTCACAATTTAGAACACCAAACTTTGTAGAATTCAAAAAAATTAATATAGAACAATTATATAATTCAAATTTTAAGAAAATACAACTCCTCCTACCTCAATTGAAGCTTCCGTGGTTTGTCAATGACAAAACTCTACAACCTCTACAAAATCGTGATTCCTTGTGTTATTCTTTGAATTTCTTCAACAGAAATGTTTGCAGGATAATTTCAAAGCTATTGGGACAAATTTGAGGCAATGAGAGGAAGAATTGAGGGAGAATTTGAGGAAACAAAGTTCGTGTTTTTTCCTTTTCGAATTCAAACTCGTTTCCCTTTTTATAGACCTCTATAGCCGTCCTTGCTTCACGTCGAAGTATTCCTAGACTAGGTGGTGGTAGCTAGGCGGCTTAGCAAGGCATGGGTGGCTCAAATTGTAGAGAAACCAAATATAAAAAAAAAATGATTTGAGGTTGAAGGTGACTCAATTGCTTCCATGTCAGTCAATCATTTTTGGGAAGGGTTAAATAGATTTTAATTCGTAAAAATAACAACGATGGGCGTAGTAGTCAAAAGGAAATCCTTGCATTCATTAGCCACTTACGACCTAATGTCTTTGCCTTTGAATCCGTCCTCGACCCTTTTTCTCAATCGCGTTTTATTTTCTCATTTTAACTCAGCTCAACGTGTTAATACTTTTACCTTTTATTTTGCTTAAATGCTACCCCACGTGGGTAGCTCAACTGGTTCCTATGCTCCCTCTCCTCTCTCTTCTCTCCAGATGCGGGTTCGAGCCCCAACAGTGTCTCCTCCCTTCTTTTTCCTCTTTTTTTTTCATTTTTTTTTCTTTTCTTTTCTTTATTTTCTATTTTTCTCATATTTTCTATTTTTAATAATTCTATTTTATATTTTTAGTTTCTTTCAAAAATATTAAAAACTTAGTTATATTTTATTCTATTGATTTAAATTTTCTCTTCACAAGAATTTATTTATTTGATACAAATTATTTTATCTAAAATGTTTATTTAATTTTACTTAATTCCAAAAAATTTATTATTTTTTTTAACTTCTGAAAATTCTATTTTTATTCTAATTATAATTCTTCTCTTTTCTATTCCTTCTTTATTTCTTTATAGATTAAATTTCTATGAATTTATATTTTTCATTTTTTTATTGTTATTTTAAATTTCAAATTCTTACTAACAAAAATCTTATTTTCTTTCTTTCTTTCCTAAACAATTTTCACTTAATTAGTAATTTTCTTTTTAAGAATTAAATTTCTAAATAAATTAAATCAAGAATAGATAAGAGATAAATTCTATAAATATAAATATATTGAACAATTTGGGATGCTACACAACTCCCCTTGAGTGTTATGATTGTTAGGTAGAAAAAAGGGTGAAATCTGTCTGCCATCTGAAAAGAAGGGAGGTGTAGGAGTGAATAATTTATCCATTAAATACACATTCAATCCTACTGTCTATCGTGTACTCTCATCTAACTATATCGTGCCTATTTAAGTTTTTCTAATCGTTTAAGGCCCTTCGCTGCCTCCAATTCTTCTAAGTCTGAGAGGACTTACACGAGCGTATCAATATTATCCAATTCAACATTTTGGGTCAACAATCGAGAGTACATATTCTGCTTAGTACTCAGTTTGTGATACTCTCAACCGAATCTTGGTAATGCTCCGCTTTGTCGGGAACGCCAAGCCATTTCTGTGACATCCTCTATTCTTAAAGCTTCTTACAACTTGACACCTTATCTATCCCCAAGGACTTAACCGAGGTTGCGTACATTCTTTAGGTATCTACTGTGGTCAACCCATGCAATCCTCCATTCTTAAACTCGTATATTTTTAAATCATCCACTTCTTCTCACCCTAGATTATTAACTTCTTTGGTACTTACTTCAATCTCAAAGGTAATATTTCTTCGACGACTTCATTTCATATCAATTGACCAACCATCATTAAGTTTCTTTCTACCTCTGTCTAAATTATTTTATTGTAATCGTTCAAGCTTTCACCAATTACCACTCATCTTCTACCCCAGGTTTTGTGTCCAAGCACTATCTACTTAAGACAGTCATTTAGGATATATTCTATATTTCTTCTATTGTTAGTAGAGACAATCATCACATACAAATGTTACCATGAACAGTTAAAGATTAATAATTGTATAGATAAGATTAACTTTTTATGTATTATTCATGTTAGTATCGATAATGCAGAAAAAGAATTAATTAATATAATGATAAAAAGATAAGTAGAATCTTGTTTATCAAATTCATTCATCATATTCCTTTCTTTTTACCTTTTCTATCACCTTCCTTCCTTTTCTCTCCCTATCTTCTTTTCTTTCTACTTTCCCTTTTTTCTCTAAGTTTCTTTTTCTACTCTCTCTACTTTCTCTTTCCTATTTTTCTCTCTCTCTCACTTTTTTCTTTCTCTCTCCTCTTTTCTCTCTCTCTCTCTCTCTCTCTCTCTCTCTCTTCCAACATTTTCTTCCTCCTCTACTAGGCTTCTCTTTTCCTCTCCACCAGGCCATTCCTTTTTCTCTCCTTTGGTTGGCTCCTCTCTTTCTTTTTTCTCTTTCATTTCTTCTTTTCTCTCCTCTGCCTATGTTAACTAGTAGGTCCTTGACCTAGTTTTATCTGCCATTAATTCATCAAAGTTCACATAACAAATTTGAATTCTACACCCAGCATCCATTCAAGAATTTTCATAGTATCCTTACCAGTTATATAATTTAATTGATTCATTAAAGTTCCTATAACTATTCTAAACGTAATTCAGATTGAAATGAATCAATTGTACCCAACAACAAGGTTGCAACCATGGCTGATGAAAGGAAAATTTTCAAAATTCAAAAACCACTCAATAGTTAACATTTTATTTGATTCAGAGGTTTATTATAGAATTAACATTCAAACAAATGAATTGATAGAGAAAAATTGCATAATAGAGACTCCTCCTACCTATTTTGAACTTTTTCGGTGAAGAGCTTTGTGTTTTATAGCAAGGTTTGATTTCTAGCTTTTACTACTCTATTGATTTTGATTTTGAAAAGAAAATGATGTTGAACTATTTTTGAACTGTTCTAGTATCAAATGAGATCAAAGAAGTTTAATTTGTGAGTGAATTTGCGATTTTGATTCTCATGAGCTTCCTTCGTCCATGGCTCTTTTGTTTATATACAATCTCAATGCCTTATTTATGGCTTGTTAAATTCGTAGGGTATGAACGAGAGTGACTATAGTAGGGTAGCTCCGGGTGACAGGCAAGGCAGCTTGCAAAGGTCCCTGACTCAAGGAAGAAGGAGTTGTGTCACTCCTTCTATGTCGGTTTAAGGCTGCTTAACATATAATAAATAGAATAAGAAGTGTTAAAATGTCATCGAACGCCTGGCTCAACGATTAAGACACTAAGCCTAGGTACTAGGTCCCCGCTTGAATCCCAATTAGTTTCCTTTTGCATTTTCGTGTGTTTTATTTTCTTCTTTTGTGGATTATTGATTTTATTTTAATAGTGCCTCCTCTTATCACAACTAGGCCGGGAGCCTAGTTGGTCCATGTGTTATGGGTCTCCAAGGACTTAGGTTTGAGTCTTCCCTCTCCCATTCTTCTACTTTCTATTTATATTTCCTTCTTTTCCTTCACGTTGCACATATGTATTAAATTTGTTTCAATAGATTACTTAAAGCCACGTCGCTCCATTGGTAACATTTTCTTCCTCTTCTCACAAGGTCTGGGTTCGAATCCCAGCCCCATTTTTCTTGATTTTCCCTTTTTTTCTCTAGTTTTTTTTTCTTATTTTCTTTTTATATTAAAAATTAATATTTTTTATTTTTATTTTTAGTTAAAAATCCTATAAATCTATTTATATTTTTCTCTTTCCATTCCTATATTTTCACCTACCAGAATATTTATATATTTTTATAAGTCTATGTATTTTAATACACACACGTATATATATGTGTGTAAATTTATTTATTTATTTATTTATTAAATCTTATTTTATATTCTTAAAATTACATTAACATTTTCTCTTCTTACTTCTACTCTTTTTTTTCTACTTCATTATATTTCTATAAATCTTATATTTATATTATTCCATTATTTTTTAATATTAAACTTTTAAAATTTCTCTCTTACATCTATTTATTTATTTTATCTTTTATTAATTTTTCTCAAAGTTATTCTATCTAAAACTTTCTTAAATTTATTTTATGATTTACCTCAATTTTAGTTTATAAATTTCCTTCATTTCAATAATTATAATATTTTTTCTCAAAATCATTTTAAAATTAAATTTTAGATAAATTTAATATCACAAAATGAATTATAATTTTCATTTTAGAGTTACTTTGCTTAATATTGTTCATTTATTTTAAATTGGATGTTACACTTCATCTCTTACCAAATTCATCGATCCTTTATTGTTGTAAGAACTCTTCTTTTATGTATACAAAAAGTGTCCCTCCATAATGAGAGAAAGAAAGTGAACACCCTAAAAAAATCAGTTAAAAAACCTATAAACAAAATAAAATTATAAGAGATAATTAAAAAAATCATATAAATGTAAATAGATAAAAAGAATAACAATTAGATAATAAGAAAAACAAATGTAGAAGAAAACAAAAAGAATATTTTTTATTGATTTTTTTAGAGTAAAAGATAATTTTTTATATATAAATCACCAAAAAAACCTATTAGGCAAAAAGAATGAAATGGTTGCAGCACAAATTTCAAAAGTACCAAAAAATAAATTGTTTACAAAATTTGAATAAAATTAAATTAATTTTTTAAAAAATTAAATGCTAAATAGTTTTAATGTGAAAAAAAATATAGAATTTTGTTATGAAAATAAACTAGTTGGATCACCCTAAGCTAGAAATTTCACTAATTACAATTGATTAACAACCATCTTTGCTTATTATTCATTGGTTAAGTGATTAATTTTTAATTAGAAATAAATGTAAGTCATTCCTAAAAAAATAAAATTTATTTAGTACAATATTAAATAAATTCACATAAAAAATTAAAGAAAAAAATTGACATAAAAAAATTAATTAGAATTAAATTATTAATGTTGACATTGGTTAACTCATAAATTGTTGACAAAATGGTTATTGAAAATTTACAGGAAAAATTAATTAAATTAATTTGATCATGTTTAATTTTAATTTAAGAAATTAAATACTTACTTAGTGAGTTTAAAAACTATAAAAATTAAATTAATTAAACTAACCTATGTCTAATCTTAATTAGAGGGTTAATTAAGAAAATCAAAGTAAAGTTCAAGAAGTCAAATATCTAAGGGGACCGGGACCACACCTATCAGCCAAGGATTGTGTCGTCAACTCCTCTACCTCTGTTAAGATTTTTTTTTTTTTTGTTGCTCGCTTCCTCTCCCAGCACAAACCGAGCTTCATCTTCTTCCCTTGGTCCCTTTCTTCTTCTCCTACCCTTCTCTACCTTTCCTTGCACCCTTACACCACTGCTCCAGCTTTGAACATTGCTGGAAACAAGTCTAGGAAGCTGCCAAGGAGCACGCCAGCTTCCACTAATCTACTGCAGAATTTTCGTTCAACCTTCACCAAGGTAAGGAGGAATCTTTCTTAATCCCTCTAATCATCTTTTAACTTGATTTATGAAGGGGAAAAATTCTCTAATGCTAACTCTTTGAATGATATTTTTATGGTTGCAAAAACTATTTCGAACAGTCTATACGCTGTTTTTTTTTTTTTTTTTTTTTTTTTTTGCCTTTTTTCTGCTCATTTTCCTATACTTTTTACTTATATTTATTGTTTCTATTTGTTGAGGATGAATGTATATTATTTGACTGTAGTTTATAGTTCATTATCTTTTGTTTTGGAATGCTTAAAATGGCCTTCTATATATATATTAGTGACTGGAATCTTTCTGTTTTAAAACCAAAAAACAAAGGCTTAGTGGAGTAGATAAAAATTGTATTTTTACTTGGGAAAGCGCTAGATGAAATTTTGCTATGGACAGTAGTATATTAGGTGTATTTTGGAAGGTTAACTTGTATTAAAATGAGTAGTTAAGCATAGGATTAAAACTGGGCAAAAAATAATAATTTCAATCACTTTCTTGACGTAAAAAACGTCACTGGAACAGTAAATTTGTTTAATTTTTTGGGATTGTGATAGTAGATTAAATGACTCCAAATTGATAAAGATAAGTCCTAATATGTATGATTAGTAGTTAGGTAAAGTTTGAAGATGTTTAAAACAAGTCTTATGAAGTTACGATAATATTTTGTAGGATGCCTTTAGTGAAAATGAGATTTTGTTTCCAGAAGCAACAAAATTTTTATTAAATACGTTGTGACTACATTTTAGTGTCAAGATAGTTTATAAAATATTAAGAGAGAATAGGAAATTAATGTAGTATAAGTTGGACTAATAAAAATGATTTTACTGTTTTAAAAATCCAATTAAATTTCTCTATTTTTAAATATTCACAACTGAAATCAATTAATTAATTAAGACCTACTTTATTAAATAATACAACTTAGGATAAGTATTTTTCTAGAAACAATGAATTAAGAAGTACAAAAAATAAATTAAGAAAGGATTAACGTAGTTTTTGTGAAGTAAAATCCTCTCTTTTTAAGTATATACATATTGGAACAAGAAATAAAAAATTGCACTTGTGGGAAACTAGTTTTGGTGAGAAATTAAGTTATTTTGATAGAAAATTAAGTTATTTAAATGATGAATTTTTTTATTTAATTTGAATTTAAAATAAAAGAGCGAACATTTTTATAAATTGATACAACATGTAAAAAATGTACAATGATAAAGTTTTGAAAAATTCAGAAATTCGATGAAATGACACCTTAAAAATTAAATGATGGTTTATTTTAATCTTATAGATATAAGGGATATTCTTATAAAATTTTAGCATGTTTCGACTTTGATTGAATTAGTTATAAATATTTTTTTTATGCGTATACGTGTTTATGTGAAAATTTAATTTAAGTCATGAAGATGAGTTTACAAATAATAAGACGTGATAAGAAAGGAATAATTAAGTAATAATGAATTATTATGTAATTTGGGAAGAATTAGAAATATTAATGGTATTACCTTAAAATAATTTTAATGATATAAATAAAATACAACAAAAAATTATTTTGAGAAAACTATGATCCTTTTGATTAAGTTAACTAAAGTAAATCTCATAAATTTTGAGGAGTCGTAAGAAGCGAATGCTAATTAAAATAATCAAGAAGTCTTGTGAAAGTCCTCATATATAATTTAAATTAATTAATATGTAAGAAATATAAAAATTGATTAAGACATAGACATCTTGAAAATTGGTTGGATTGTCTTGTTTGTTTGGTTTAATTATTACAAAGTGTAGACCATTGTTGTGAATGATGACACTCTTGATGTATTGATAGATTACTTGTAAATTGTGAATCTAAATGGACAAGATGTTAGTTGTTGTCTCTAGAAATAAAGACGAGTAATGTATTGTTATTTTATAAGTTGAACGGATGAGGTGGAATTGACAGATGAGTGGATGAATACGACAACAAGAATTGGTGGGCAACGAGTGGAAACTAACGATGGAGATTGTATAAGTTGACTTACAATGCTTGAGGAATGTTGTAGGCTCATAAAGTCCTAGGAGGTAGTATGAGGTGTCAAGTTGAAACAACTCTAAGGATTAAGGGACTTACCTAACCAGCTTGACGTCCCCAACAAATAGAGAGCATTACTATAATTGGTTGAGAGTATCCTAATTCAAGTACCAAACAAGGTATATCCTCCTAATTGTTACCCGGAAACAAACTAACGATTATAAGTAAACGTCATATAAGTCCTCTATGACTTGGAGAGTCAAGAGGTATTAAGGACCCAATTGCAAACTTAGTGAAGTAATTATGATGTTACGATAAGGAATGAGGATCAAGAGCAAAGTGATAGGACTTATCATTAAGAAGACAAGTACGAGTGAGCGCGAATATTTATATAAGTTTGTATGACTTTAGAGTGGACAAAAGACTCACTCTTCACATCTTTTTCATTTTCATATTAAGATGATAAGGTTCTTCTGTCCCATATTCCGTCTGGTGATCAGTCCAACGAGGGACAATGGATTCACAACCTTATATTTGAGGGGGACACCTTTATCGGCTTAGTGTATTTCACCTTCTTGCCACTTGAGGACACCACATGGAATCTTCTAGTGATTTTGACACAGGTACCTGCCCCTAGATATACTCGAGCACCAAATCCTTCTTTCGTGTCTTTGGGATCTACCCTTCCTAATTTAACAACAAATATAGTCGAACTCTCCATTAATGCCCTTCTTTGGTTAGCATCATCCCTGACTTGGCCTTTCCCCCTTTCGATCCATGCACCATGTGTGGGTTCCTTTTCGTAGGACATCTTGTAGGCTAGAGCATGACTCAAACGACTTCTACCCCAACGGAGAAGTTGGGTCCTATAGAGGCTATGGATGAGGAGCATATGAAGGAGTCTTCTAAGGAGGAGGATGATCTCTTTGAAGAATCTGTGTAGATAAAGATGATGATGTACAATCATGGGATGTATAGATAAAATTTACTTCTTACTGTTTTGACTATGATAGTATTGATGGGTAGACTGTGTCATTCTTTTGTATATGAGCATTGTAAATCTCCTTTTGAAAAATTTTATTCTTTTTAACAAATTCCCTCATTTATATATTGATACTCTGTTTGTTGATTATTATTCTAGTAAATAGGTAATAGTAAATGCACTGTTGGATGATTGATTTTATGATTAAGTTTCAAATTTGCATATATTATTGATGGTTCTTATGTCCGTGTATACATTACAAACTCAAATTATATTTAAATAAAAATATATTTTATTTTCGTGATTGTTTTATCAATCTTGATGAAAAGTTTTTATTTACTAATATTTTCATTGACGTTCAAACTGATTTTTTAAAATATTTTTGATCTATTTGTTTTATTTGAAATAGTCAAATATATTGATTCACTTATTTAATCAATATAATTAAGACTATTAAATTGAGGCGTCACCCTAATAACAATTTAATGGATAAAATGAAAATTTAAAAAATAATAATTTAATATAAAATAATCAAAATATCATATATCAGTTCCAACTAATTTAAATCAAAATTGATAAAATTTTCAATCAATTTTACTCAAATTAATGCTTCTATCTATGAATTGTAATTCTCAAAACTGTCAATAATTCTATAATTTTATTAACGTAAATTTGATTTCATGAAACAAAATTTGTTTATAAAAATAACTTTTTATTATATTTTTTTTTAATATAACTATAACTAAATTATCACCTTAAATAATCCTTGTATTGAATACTGTTATGATTATTTATATTATTTAAAGTTAAATTAGTTCTAAAAATAAATATAATATTATGTTATTAACTTTTTATATAATTATTTACAAATGATTATAAAATATATCATAATTTGTCATATATTAAATTAAAATATATACCAAATAGAATTTATATAATAAATAAAATAAAAATTAAATTCATATAAAAGTATATATAAAAATTTAATTACAAAATATTATTTTTTGGATATAATTAGTTTCTATACTCTAAAAAATAAATTTCAAATTACAGTAAGAAAATGTGTAATAGTTATCTTTATTAAAAATTAACTCTAAAAAAATATTTAATATATTAGATTTGTCAATTTGTAGTAATAATAATTAACACATGTTTGGTATTTTTATTTTTTCATAATCAAAGGAAAAAAAATAATCTTTGTAATAATAATTATTATGTTTTAAAATTAAAATTTTATAAATAGAGAACTTAAGTTTAAACAAAATTCTAAATTTATTAGTAGTTTTACCCAAATTTATAATAAGCTATTTCTAAAAAAGTAAATTTTATAAATAATGACATAAAAAAAGGTAATTATTTAATA
>JAMLFT010005659.1:0-17221 GCA_026544285.1 Pachyrhizus erosus
ATTTATGATAAGCACAGATAAAAATTAGTTATTAATATTTTTATAAAAAAATTAATTAATTAATATTCTATTAATTACTTTATGCTTCTATTATTTTAATTAATTAATTTTCTTTCATAAGAACAATTTTTTATTACTACAAAATTTATTTAATTAATTAAACAACACAATATCACATTTATTTAAGTGGATAATATAACTAAAATTCTATCATAAAATCAACAACATAAATCAATAAAATAATTAAATCACTCAAGACAATATAAAGAAAATATATTTTTTTTAGGATCTTACAAATTGCATAGTGAGTTTCTTCTATGGTTAAAAGGGAATAGCCATTCATTCAAATTTGATTCAAGACCATTATTTTTTTTTTATTAAAATTTGGTTATTTTTTGTGAAAAAAAGTAGCATCGATTCAAGACCAACTTTTTTTCTATTCATTTTCAATTTCTACCACATCATGAACTTACTTTTGTATTGGCAATTCGTTAATACTAGATTTTGATTATTATACTATATCGATGACATAGAAAATCTAATTATTTAATAGAATTTTTAAATTCAAAATTAAAATATAAGTATTTAAAATATCATGTCTCATTGTGTAATAAAAATTTTCTTAAGTTTAAATAATTTCGTTTACTACTATTTTCTATTTTCTTAATGCTAATTGTTCAAAAATAGAACATTCAACTTTATATTTTTAATAAATATTAAATGGGTTCCTAAATTCATAATAAAATTATTCTTGTATCTATAAGGTATCACAAACCCACCATAAAATTTTCAAACTATTATTCTAATGACGACTATTTTTTAACAATTAATTTATCTTTAAGATAAAAAGTTAAAAATTTAACAATCTCTATTTCAAAAATAGTAGAACCCATAATAAATTATAAGAAAAATCATAGAAGATTCTAATATCCTAAGAATCACTGTCATACTTTTAGATTTTGAAAATTTCGTCTCAATAATTTTCTAGAATTTTTTTGACATATTAGACATATTCAACATCCTGACAGATAAATATCTTAAAAATAATAAATAACGTTAAAAAATATAAAAAATTAATAATAAACTCAAAGGTCCTAAAAAATTTAAAAACATTATTATGACACAATGAATCAACTTACAGATTCTTTAAAAAATTCAAACACAATATCAATTCTCATAACTCATTATCCGTTTTTTCTCTTACAAACAATTTTACTAAAACAAGATGATCATTCATTATCAAACAAAACTATAAAAATAGAAAACAATAAAAATAACATAATTTATAGCTAAGCCAAAAGATCCACATACCCTTAGTCTTCTCTTCAAACCACTTAATCTTTGGTGTTCCTAGAAGGTTTGACGACTCCTTGACACTTTAATTTGAGAGGCTTTTAATGGTTAGACACTTTAAATTTTTTAGAAGAATTTTTAGAGGTTTATAGAAATAAGAGAAGGTTTTGGAGAGTAAGAGAATGGTTTAAAAGGATGAGTTACTCTCTCCTAAATAGCAAATTAATACATAAATTCCTCTTACTCTTAATGATTTTTTGCCCCTCCTAAGTCTAGTCTTTTAGCTTTTGTTTTAATTAGACTTATATGAGATCCAATTAAATTAGGTTTAGACTTGTCTTGATTTTCATGTCATATTTAATAGTACAATTTTTATTGTTTTGTGTAATTTTTATTAAAAATCATATTACATATAGTTCTAACTTAAATATTTATTTTTCTATTTAGTAACTAAATTAATTAATATCCTATTAATTACTTTATGTTTCTATTGTTTTAATTACTATCCTAAGAAAAATTAATTATTACTAAAAAATTATTTAATTAATTAGACAACACAATATCATATTTATTTAAATAGAGAATATAAATTCTAAAATTCTATCATAAAATCAATAACATAAATCAATGAAATAATTAAATCATTCAAGACAGTATAAAGAAAACATGTATATTTTTTTAGGATCTTACAAATTGTGTAATAAGTTTTTTTTTTCCTATTTTTAGATTGTTGGTATGATATCATAGGACCATTACGATGATAGATTTGTCTTTAGTCATCAAGTCCTACCATAATTAAAGAATGAAACAAATTCCAAAAATTTTGGTGGAGTTTAGGGTGATAATTATAAAATTCCTTAAACATTTGTTAACAACGTTGGACATTAATCACCAACTTACAAAACAAAGCAGAAATTAGATGAAAAATCTACTGCTACTGAGTTTCTTCTATAGTTAAAAGGGAATAACCATTCATCTAAATTTAATTCAAGATCATATTTTCTTTTACTAAAATTTGATTTTTTTTTTAGTTAAAAACACAAGGATTTGTGCATGACTAACTTTTTAATTCATTTTCAATTTTTACTACATCATGAACTTTCATGATAATAATTCATTAATAGTAAACTTTGATTGTTGTACTATATTGATGATATAGAAAAGATAATTATTTAATATTTTTTTAAAAATTCAAAATTTAAATATAAATATTTAAAAAATATAATAATTATAATTATAATTATAATTTATAAATGAACCAAATATTTTTGAAAAATCATATGACGATACCTATTATTTAATGTTATATAATTAATACGTGTAATTTAAACTTTTAAAGCTTTAATAAATGGATGTGTTTAAAGAAAACTCTAATAATAAATTAATTTATATATAATATAAATATAATTTAATGATGATTTTTTTAATATATACATAATTTTCTAAACACTTGCAGACATGATGACATGAGATTCTCTAAACATGAATTACTCATAATTTCTAATACATAATTAACATAATTACATGAGATCCTCCTAATAAATATAATACGTGAAACCTATTAAAAAGGAAAAAAGGCCAAAATCCCCATAACCAAATATATATATATATATATATATATATAAATAATAAAAATAAAAACCTTAACGGCTATGGGGTATGCACAGTGCAGACTTAAGAGAAGGTTTGTAAGTAATTGACCGTTGGAATCTCTTGAAGGAAATAAATTTATTAGCTTTACCATAACCAACCTCCTTTCCTCTTCCCACGCTCCTCAGAATTCGACCGTTAAATTTAAAAAACCCACTGCAAAACTATTATCTTCTTTTTCCTGTATTGCAGAAAAACATTTCCTCTTTCTTTCTCGATTGATTGATTGATTCATTGAATTGAAAATGGAGTCTCCTCAACAGAAGAAATCGGGATTGAAACTCCCAGCTGGGATGTCCGGAAGCTCACTCCGGCTGGACACTGCACCATCTTCTTCTTTCCGTTCAATATCGACCCTAAATTCTCCTTCGTCTCTCCGTTCAATCTCTAACCTCACTTCGCCTTCGAAATCCAACTCAACGTGCAGTGATAGGTTCATTCCATGCCGGTCCTCCTCCAGACTCCACACGTTCGGGCTAGTGGACAAGCCCTCACCGGTTAAGGAAGGGAGTAATGAGGCCTATTCCAGGTTGTTGAAATCGGAACTTTTTGGATCTGACTTTGCTTCTCCTTGTGTTTCTTCTTCCCCTGCAGGTCCTCAACCTTCCCCACTCAGTCCTAGCAAGAACATGCTCCGCTTCAAAACCGATCATTCCGCTCCATCCTCACCTTACTCTCCCTCCATTTTAGGACACCAGAATTCTTTTGCTTCTGACTCTTCCACTCCTCCTCCCAAACCTCCTAGGAAAGTCCCCAAGACACCTCATAAGGCAAGCTCTTTTTTTTTTTTTTTTTCTCTTCTTTTTCTTTTGCTTCTTCTTCTTTCAATCAATCTCCTTAATTTTATTAATTCTATATTCTAAATTAAAATTTTCGACTTTCATCATTTAGAGATTGATCGTTCATATAATATTGGAGCCTGGCCTCTTTTCATCAAACCCATGCTTTTCTGCTTTTTGTGTTGTATAATACGGCAATTGGATTATTTTGCTGAATGTTGTTTGCTAAAAGGGACAAGGTTGTGCAGGTTCTGGATGCCCCCTCACTTCAGGATGACTTTTACTTGAATCTGGTGGACTGGTCCTCACAAAATGTTCTTGCTGTGGGGCTAGGCACTTGTGTTTATCTATGGAGCGCTTCAAACAGCAAAGTAAGTCCAAACTTGCCAACCATTTTCACATTAATGAAAAACACCTCTCAAGATGAATTTAAAGTGAAATACCTTTATGTGGCTTTCAGGTGACTAAGTTATGTGACCTGGGGCCTTATGATGGAGTCTGTTCTGTCCAGTGGACCCGGGAGGGTTCTTTTATTTCCATTGGTACAAATCTTGGTCAAGTTCAGGTACTTTGTTTGCATATTTAGATGTTGGTTGATTCGTACATGCATTAAGAATACGATAACACTTATTGCCTTACTGTGGTACAGGTTTGGGATGGAACTCAGTGTAAGAAGGTCAGAACCATGGGAGGGCATCAGACAAGGACTGGTGTCTTGGCATGGAACTCTCGTATTTTGGCTTCAGGGAGCAGAGATAGGAACATACTTCAGCATGACATGAGGGTTTCAAGTGACTTTGTTAACAAGCTTGTTGGCCACAAGTCTGAGGTAAAAAGATTTTCATGAATACACGTTGAACTTGTAATGTTAAAGGCTAAATTGGAAGCTGAGAAATTGATAGCAATTGTTATCCCTAAATTTGTGACAGGTATGTGGATTGAAATGGTCCTGTGATGACAGGGAACTTGCTTCTGGTGGTAATGATAATCAGGTATTTTTTATCTTTCTTTCCTTGGCATCCTTTTCTTTACTAAGCTTAATATAAAACACATAGAAAAAGTTCTTTATTCTATGCTTCTTGTTTAATGTTTTTCTGTGATTTAGCTCTTCAATGTCGTGTTTTATTATATGAGCAGCTCCTGGTATGGAATCAGCACTCTCAGCAACCAGTTTTGAGACTTACGGAGCACACTGCTGCTGTGAAGGCCATTGCTTGGTCACCTCACCAAAGCGGTCTCCTTGTGTCTGGAGGTGGAACTGCTGATAGGTGCATTCGTTTTTGGAACACTACAAATGGCCATCAATTGAACTATGTTGACACTGGAAGCCAGGTTTATTTCTTTGCCCCATTTTTGTCCACTGAAACTTTTATTACAAGTGTTCAAATTAAACGAGAGCATCTCAACTAATATTTTAATACATAATCTGCAGGTCTGCAACCTTTCTTGGAGTAAAAATGTGAACGAACTAGTAAGTACTCACGGGTACTCCCAAAATCAGATTATGGTGTGGAAATATCCATCATTGACAAAGGTACTTTACTTTGATAGTTCTTGATATTTTAGAAAAATTACAACCAAAAGACTATGTATGTGTGTATGTATTAAACCTTGTGGTCAAATTTTGATTAGGTGGCAACTCTAACTGGCCACAGCATGCGAGTGCTGTACCTTGCAATGTCTCCTGATGGTCAGGTACTCCACGTAACATAATTCCTTTTATGTTATGTTATGTAAAGAAATTATTCATTTTTTTATTATTTTTAATTTTATGTGGAACATTTGCAGACGATAGTAACTGGTGCAGGCGATGAAACACTTCGGTTTTGGAATGTCTTCCCATCAATGAAAGCACCTGTAAGCATGTGACCAATTTCAATTGTGTTTTCTTATTCTCCTCAATGCTTGGCCTGGCCTCTCTCCTAACTCCTTTTGCACTACGTTTATGATGTTTTCTTCAGGCCCCGGTTAAAGATACAGGCCTTTGGTCACTCGGGCGCACCCAAATTCGATGATACATTAATATGGAACAAGGAAGAGGAGGAAAGAATACGAACCTATAAATTGGCATGGCAAGTTTGTAACATATATCAAACACGAAGATAGAATAGGAACCTATAAATTGTAAAGTCTGCACCTAAATTCCACCATTTACTTGTTATAATAATAATGGTTTCAATTCATTGTAAAGTCTCAATATTGTCATTATGCCATTGTAAGTTTGTAACATATATCAAACACGGACACAGCATCGTAAAGTTCTAAATATTGTCATTGTATCATTTTAAGTTTATAACATATATCAAACACGGACACAGGAACTTATAAATGGTGGTAAGGTCTGCATCTAAATTCAATCGTTTACTACAATAGTGGTTGTTTCAATTTATTGTAAAGTTCTCGATATTGTCATTATGTGATTGTAAGTTTGCGTAACCTATATCTAACACGGACACATGAACTTATTCCAATTCATCGTAAAGTTCTCAATATTGCCATTATGTCATTTCAAGTTTGTAACATATATCAAACACGGACACAGAATCTTATAAATAATAAGATCTGCATCTAAATTCAATCTTACAATAATGATTGTTTCAATTCATTATAAAGTTCTCGATATTGTTATTATGTGATTGTAAGTTTTAACATATATCTAACACGGACACAAACTTATGAATTATAAAGTCTGCATTTAAATTCAATCCTTCACTTGTTATAATAATAGTGGTTTCAATTTATTGTAACGTTCTTTCCTTTTCCTTCTCAAACGGTTACACCTTTTTTTATTTCAGAAACTCTGGGGGAATGTAGGATGAGAAATTTTGCCCTCAATATTTTGCCATGTATTTAGTTTCCATTCCTAGAACAATATTGACATTTTATTAGTTTCCATCCCTAATTTAAACACACGTGCATCAATGGAAAAGGGTAAGCATTCCATCCCCATCCCTAATTTTCTCTAATTTAAAGAATTGATTTAGCAAATAATAGTTGCAAAAAGAAATCAAATAAAAGATCATGAATTTCATGGTTACCCAATTAATGCTTCAAGTTCATACTGGATATGCTCTTGTTCATATTCATCTAATCAAAAATATAATTTGTGTTTTTAAATATTTTCATGTTAAATAGACATCTCTTGATGCCCATAAAAAAATACATTTGTTGAGGAAGATTACAATAGAACGTATTTGTGTGTGGCTGATTTTGACAGCATATAAAATCAAAGCAATTACAATTGCACGTATCTCAACTGGTATTCAATAGAATCTCCCTAGTAGCTACAAAATTAAATAATTTGTGAATAAATTTCATTGACTACCATGAGATCTACAATATTTTGGGATTAGTTACTTTCGGATTACGGAGGACAGCAGTTGCATCCGTCGTAAGAATATCTATCATATATTGCTATTTGACAATGCTAGAAATCTAACACCATATCACTTTTTAGCATGTTGGGATAATTTTTTTATAATATTTATAAAAAAAAAGTAAGAAGAAAAATAAAATAAGTAATTCTATAAGTTAAAATTAGTTTATACATGAGTTAAAAATAAATTTTTAGAGAATTAATATGAAAGAAATTATACAAAATAATTTTTATATAATTTAATTTTAGTTAATAGACACTTATTTTATTTTTTATTATTTTTTTATAAGTGTTTATGAAAAAAATTATTCAAACATATCCTATATTAACACTGTACACTTATCCTAATTGTTTAGTTTAAGGTAACTTTTAATTAGTTAGGAGTTTTGGTGCTATTAATCAAAATTGAAGTTTTATTTGAGTGCTTTATTTTGTTAGAAATTTTAAAAAAATTTCATAAAAAAACTAATCATAATTGAATCGGATAAAATTGTTATAAACAGTAAAACATTTTTTTTAATATTTATTTTGGTGATTTTTATTGTAAAGACTTACACTAAAAGTTATCATAGGTTATTAAAGTGAAATTTTTATTCTAATTAGAGAATAAAAAAAAATTCAAACAACCATATCTAAGTTTTATTCTCAATTAAGTAAAATGGATTTTGACGAAATTAATTTTAAATTATTGGATGTAATTAAAACGTGTGTTTAAATTAATTTAAACTACATAATACAGAAAAACAAGTATTTTGTAACATCTAAACAAATAAAACTTCATCATCATGGAAACAAGCCGCAAACAGTCCTGGGCTTAAGCCCCTTTCATTCACCAAAAACAAAATCCTCACAAAGTCGAGTAGGCTGGAACACTGGGCATTATTTATTTAAAAGTTAGTTGATGGAAATGAAATAGAATGAAAAAAATATTTAAATTAAAGTTATTTATTAAGTAAAAAATATTAAATAAAAGTATATTATTATTATTATTATTATTATTATTATTATTATTATTATTATATTTTTATTATTATTAATATTTTTTAGTTATTATTTTTATTGCTAATTTATTATTATTATTTATTTTATATATAATCGCTATTGTAACTATAAAAGTAAATTTTTTGTATTGTGTGTTTTACTATTTATTTCTTATTTCATTTGTGATGAAATATAAAAGGGGGAGATTCAATTGTTTTTTTAAAAAAATCTTTCATCTTTTATTCAACTAGATACACTCATTTTCACTTTCATTCAAATACTTTTATTTTTCTTTTCTATTTTTATCTTTCACTATATCAAACAACTTGCTATAGTGTGTTTGTTTTGCAACTAGAAACTTTCAAATGAAAAACTACAAAATCTTGCTTCGTGTTTTTATACTTTGGAAGGTAAAATTTCCTTTTACATTAATGCAAACGGATTCCCAAACGCCCTTAATTATTGAAATAAAATCAAATCTGTAGCTGTAAAATGTTTTAAGTCAATTAAATATGTAAATAAAAATTATTTCAATTTTTAGATCAATTAAGTATTATTATAATTATTTATCTCCTTTCTATATTATAGATCCAAAATTCTTTTTTTAATATAATAATATATTTTATTATATTTTCTTCTTTTTTTATGACATGTAACTTTATTATTATATGATTCTTATTTTAAAATTTTTAAAATATTTAAATTATTAATCATTTCCAAACAAAATTATATTAATATTTATTATATTAAAATCTATTTTTCATTAATATTTACTATATTAAAATTCTTTTTATATTATATTTATTATATTAAAATTTCTTTTTACATTAAGATTTTTAATGGTCAAACCTCAACTTTAATTGCTTCAAAAATTTTATTTTATATTAAAATTTCCTTTATATCTCAAATATTAATTAATTATCTAGATCAAAAATTTAATTTTTCAATGCTTTTAAATTTTGAATTATTGTTTGTTGCTTCTTAAACAAGTTGTTTATATAAACCTAGTTTTAAACAGACGATAGACATCTTTATTGTTTTCAACACCTTATAAAAAGTTTTCAAGAATATACTTCAACCCTTGTTTTTTTTTTTTGTGCTTTTTTGTTTTCTATAATTTTTTTATAACACAAATTTGTTATTATTTGAAAATTTTATAATTTTAAAAATTATTAAAATTTAAATTTATTTTGAAATACCTTTTGAATTAGTTATTGAACTAAATTTGAACTTGGTTATATTTATTTTAAAATAAAAATAGATTAAAAATATGCAATTAAAAATATTAAATGTTCATAATATTTATATTATCACTTTTCACAATGCAGTTATAAAAAAGAAATCGTAGCAAATAAAAGAAAAATATAACCACATTTTTTATTCTCTAATTAAGCATTTCCACACATAAATGAGAGATTATTTTTTGGGTAAAAGGTGGTAATTAACTCATTCTATTATTCAAATTTTTTACATTATTGATGATTTTCAAATGACTACAGTTTTTTCTAGGTCACTAATTACTACCGTTATGGTCAATTGTTATTAAAATATTGACATCTTATTATATGAAAATGAGACTCATTTATACTTATTGAATTACATAAATCCTATTTTCTATTTAATCTGCAATTACTTAATATCTAATTTATAATATATATGTATTTTAATTTTTTTGTTTTTTATACCAATCAAGTAGAAACATTTTTTTATTGAAAAAAATTGGATGGAGCACGTGCACGTTCTGTTTCGTGCAAACTGCGGATAAGGATCCCGAAGGAGGGAGGGGGAATATTCGTCCTTAGAACCACAATGCCCTCAAGTCCACTTTGTCTTCATCTACTTTTATAAAGTGAAATCATAGCCACAAGTCATAAAAACGGTGGACCCTGCCCCTGAACTTATACTTAAGTATTTTGTACGATAAGATATGATTTCTTTTTTTCTTACACAAAAATACCTAAAATACGTGAGCAAACAATATGATTCATTTGGTAGCAGTCAATCATTAATCACGGTCTGAAATTTCAATATTTAAAATATATATATATATATATATTTTCATCAGTCTTGAATTGATTGTATATCTTCACCATCAACAGCATAAATAAACAAACAAAATATTAACAGGAACTAATTCAGCGAATAGAAAGCAAGTATCAAACAAGTGTGAACAATAATTTCCATAAATGAAATGAAAGATAATAACAAGAACATTTCCACCTTTGGGCTTGCCATGTTCTGTGTTCTTTTTACATTTCTACATGCATTCATAAATGCAAAAGAATCAACAAAAAATCAAAGAACAGCATAAGTTCATGTTAGAACCATCTTATTGCATGAAATCATTTACAAATGCCACCTGCATGAAATTAATGTCTGGCAAAGAATTTGGTGTGAGAATATTACATGAAATTGAATCAAAATGTACAAGTTTGTCTTCCTCTTTTCCTGTCAATACCACCACTCCTTTCTACACCATCGTCACAAGTAATAGGACACCTTCAACAAACACACGGTCTTTCAGCTGAGGCTTCTGTAATCTTCAAGGTTCCTGGTCCAGCTTGATGCTTGCCATGTTGCTTGGCTTGGTGCTGAGACCAGAAAGCATGAGCAGCCAAAACTCGGTCCAAGAGCTCCTGAGGTACTGGCTCACCTCTCCTTTGCTGAGGGGAGATTGTTGCAGTGTGCACTAATGTTTTCCATTTATCCTGTGCACATCAAGTAGCAATTAAGCAATGCTAATAGCATTACAACCTATGCCCTCATAACTAAACTAACCATAAAATGGATTGAATCGATGCAATTGTGCCAGCCGAGCACAATATTAAGGCTACCACCCGTAGAAAAACCATTAGAATGATAACCATAAAACAGAAATGGACTAAATAAACTAATCATATCATCCTAGGTACCAACTGAGAATCTCTATAGGATCACACAGGAACCATGTTACCAACAAAAATAATAAGGGCCAATAGCAAATTAACCATAAGTAACTCAAATGTCTTTTTTAATGTATTATCTTTCTAGTAGTTAAACCGGGTAAATTTACCCCACATGTTAAAGGGTGCTTGATGCCTGGAGAAGGAAGGAAAGAAATATGTACCTTTAAGTCTACATAAGTCCTATGATCTGCATTCTCAAAAGCTCGCAACTTAACATCACGCCACCTGCATGGCATAAACATTATCAGCAATCCAGTTTTGTTGTCTATCCACAGGTAATGCTGATATTATTGATAACGTCGTACCTCCCAGTTCCAAGTTCCTCAACTGCGTGAACAAGTGCTTCTACCTCAGCCACAGAGAAAGGTCTCCTGGTACGACGCTGTACAAATTCAGAGCGCTTGGTTTTCTGACTGACAGGAACCACAGCTAATGTTTCTGTGGCAGCTGGAACAGCAACTAGCGCTCTGGAATCAGGTGTTATTTTGTCAACTGTAGTGTCGGGTGAAGAAGTAGACTCGGGGTTACTTTCAATTAGATTGCCAGGATATGTCAGCAAGGGTGAGTCATGCAAGGTATCAGTAATTCCTGAATCTAAGACAGGAGTTTCCATGCGCCTAGAAAAAAGAAATGATGATGTTAACTTTAGTAATAAAATAATTTGACTGAATAGAACTGAAACATAACTTCTACCCCATAAATTACTCTTGACCATTTCCCTTCATAAATCAGCTATGGTGATTAAAAAAGTTATAAAGTTTGGTTCACCTAGTAGGCTGGGATGTTTCACATTGAGAAGAAGGATCACCAACACAAACATTTGGAGAAGCTTGTAGAGAAGTGGGCTCCAACATGAAACTGAGAGTGTCCAAATTTTCATTGCAAGATATACCAGTCTGCACAAGTGTTCTATTGTCATCTCTAACTTTCTTCCCTTGAAGAAGAACACCAACATGTGCACCCCCTCCAAGTATAGCCATCACCGCTTCCATGATTGTCCTCTACAAAATTCGTAATAGACAATACAAAGGTCAGAGTCAGACAGGACTGAAGTTGTGTGGATGAAGCTTTAACAACAGTAATGAATTTTTAAAAAAATAGAAGTATAGCTATCTCAATATTTGGCTATCTCCATTTATACCTTTAGCGAACCAACAGTTGCAGTTTCAGGAACCTCAATATAAAGCTCTGGTATCCTTATTGACTTAATGCTAAACTTTACTGTTCACAAGGTATACAAAGCAAATATGTTAATATTGAGTGTAATGAATAATCAAGATAAGCAGAATGAATGAATATCAGAGAATTAGTTACCAGGCGAATCCTTAGCCTTAGGTATATGCAGTTTTGCAGATGAGCTAGGCTTGTCTCCATCCATCCCTTTCTGAGGTGAATTGGATACACTCTCACTGCTGAATCCACCATCAGAAGTTACCCCTGAAACCCGGTCAAAGAATTTCCTCCTTTTAACAATGGCGTTGAGCTGAGATCTTTCAAAACCATAACAAGTTTTCCTCTTACGATAATGAGGTACTCCTAGATCTGCAAATTCTATTATTACTCTGAGTGAGAAACACAATCAAAATTCATAGACATAGCATCCATCAGATAATAGAACATTTGGTAGCACATTTATAAGCCACATTACCAGATCTAGAAAATTCACAGTCCTTCAACTTTGGAGCTGTCTTCCAGTATTTAGAAGACATCAAATTCCTGATTCTTCGGTGTGCAATGCGTCGTGGAGACCTAAAAGCCTTTGACTTGTTGCAAACTTTTTTGCACCTTACAAAGTTTTCGTCATCATCTCTAAAAGCTAACTTAATACCATTCCCATGCCTGGAAAAGGAAGCACTGGGAAAAGATTTTCTATGAAATGGAGATTTAATATTACTTTTTGAGTCAATTAGTGCAGGAGATACATACAATTCTAAGTGGTCTTTCAAACTACATTTATCATCCAAATTTGATCCCCGAAAGCATGAACTGCCAGCCTCCTTTTCTCGTTTAAATCGATTCTTGATGTTACCATCACTAGACTCCCTAAATTTTTCAGGTGTTTCTACAAATCTATTATTAGAATAATTCCCAAATTTATTATCCCATTCAAAAATTTCAGACTTCACATCAGCTTCAACTTTTTCCCAACAGTCAGAACTATTGTTAACTGAAACATGTCCTGCTGAACAATCAGTCTTGGCACATGGAAGAGGTTTCTGACTACTGTTTTGGGAGGCTACCTCAGTCTTGAAAGTACTCTCCGCACAACTTCCCTGATGAATTTCCTCCATTTTTAGTGGTTTAACTTCATCTTGTCTAACTTGCTCAATGACAACTTGGCTAAAGGCAGGCTGATGATTTCCTTCAGATGCATTGCTGGAAGCAGAACTTTCACTCTCCCGCAACAACTGGCCAGCTAAAGATGCCAGTAGTTCAATAGCACAAGCTTGACCATCCCCAACTGTTTTGTTGAAAGGACCCCTCCTCTGGACAATTATCAAAATATAAGTCAAATGCACAAAAAATGGAATACATAAAACAGTACAATTGCAAAAAGTACTTGGCACTTACTCTCGCAGATCTAGGAGCTTTAGGTATAGCTGGAACTCGAAATCCATTAAATCCATAATCTACCCTCTTTTTCAACACCATAGTTAAAACATATACAGCTCATCCAATAACCAGAAGCATAAATACACCAGATCCTTTGGTCACTGTCATAATATTGAAGACACGTAAATCAAGTTAGTAGTTTTCACAGTTTGCTTAATTTTGCAAATTAGGAAAGTAATGTCACAATAACACTACAATAAGAAATTTGGAACTATTTCAAATCAATGGTTACTTGATAATATATATATATATATATATATATATATATATATATATATATATCCCAACAGTTATTGGTTTTTCACATGCTACTAGACCAAGGAATGCAACTTTAATAATTTCAGCTTCAATTGACAACGACAATTTCTATTCTCACATTTGTAAGGAAATTAAAACATCTACCGCATGAAGGAAAAAGGAAAATTCACTATATTAATTTGACCAAGCATAATAAATATGAAAAAAAATTAAAGAAGCAAGATGTCAGAGAAGCCAAATCTGTCACAAAATCCATCTAACTGTCGCCCTATACTACCTTTTGTGTCCCAAACATATATGTGTGGAATAAACAGGGCCAGATTTAAAAGAACTCCAAAAATGATCCATTTGACTCACGTATTCAATTTCACTGAACAGGACATAATGATAAACAACAGAATCCACATAAAAAGGGTAGTAAGTTCAATCCACATCGCAGCAGCTACAGAAAAAGGAAATTGATCACATGAAAGGCGAATGCTAACATGGATTCAGACGAATTCCACGGAACTGCAGGAAAAAAAAATCCCCGATTCCACAATCGTTCCCTAGATGCCACCAAATTAAAGAATTGTAAATAAATCCATAGTCAAAAGTTGAAAAACAAAAAGAAACACACACATATGGAAAGATCATAAAACTCAACATCATAAAAGCGAAAACATGCTGAGTTCTAATTGTGCCAGATCAACACAAAACAATGAATTTCCAAAATCCTGAAGCACTTTTGCCAAATCAAAGAATCTGAACAACTCAACACAAAATCCACAACTCCCCACCCAATTAAAAAAATCAATTTTTTCGTTGAGACAAACAAAGAACAAGTTGCGTACATCAAACACAACCAAACTTCCACGATCGGATCTTCAATTCTCAAATCAACAAAACCCCTTTTTCTTTCCCCAAAAAACCAGACTCTTCAGAAGTGAGAACGAAATTGCTTACAAGTCACCGCAATTCTGTTCTCTGCATCTCCGAAATTCATCAAGAGAGAGAGTTAACAAACAATCTCCACCACACGCAACCAAACTCAACCATGATTAGATCGCACCGAAAAACATGAAAAGAAAAACACAAAAAAAAAAAACCCGAAATTCAAAACCTCTGACATGATATAAAACCTCCTACACCAACTCACCTCTTGAAAAAACAGCATTCGAACAACGATCCGAGAAAACAAATTACGATCAAGTAACGAAGTTTCCGATGAAACTCATTTTCCGACAGAGGAAAAGTACAACTTGCGTGCAAAGCAAAACCCCGCAAAACTGTTTAGAAATGCAAGAGATCTAAAGGAATTCAGGAACTGAAACCATTTAAGTTCTCAACTTTCTCTGTTTCTCTCTCTTGCAGGAACGTGAAATTTTCATTTTTCCTTTTTTGTTTTTCTTTTTCTTATTTTGTGAGATAGAACGAAACAATAGATAGAATAATAGATAGGTAGAAGAGTTTAAAGGGACAAAAACCCACCAATACCGTAAACAAAAACCACGCAACAGTAGCCTTAAACCCTTTATATCTAATGGTTTTGACCACACAACCGGGGCCATCCGGTTAAAGGGTATATGTTACCGGCTATAGAAGATCACCCTCCCCCACCAAACAAAAACCCTCTTTAGACCCATTCTTAACCCCTCAACTCAACCCAACCCAACCCAACCCAACCCCTTTGGCCTTTGGTTTGTTTCCCTCGTGCCACGTGTAAGCCTCAGTCATCCTTAGACAGGATTAGAAACATGGGGGATTTGGCTCTTCCTATGAAGGAGTTGAGTGTGTCCAAATGTCCATTATTATTACCTTCATTGTTTATCCCTTTTAGTGGTCCATCTTTTTTTCCTTTCCTTTTTTTAGTTTCTTTATTTTTCATGTGTTAATGAATCTGTCATTCTAAGGGAATTCATTTAGTTATTATGGTTGCTTAATTACCTGCCTTTCCAATTACTGTTTTTCTAAAGTTTTTTTTTTTTTTTTTATGTTTGTGGTTCTAAAAAAATATAAATAAGTCGTGTTTTGAGTACATAATATAATAATTTGGTGTTCATGGGTCATCATCACAAAATTTTGAGTTTTAAAGAATTCCACTGATGACTCGATTTTCAATCCATGGGACCCCTCCATTACAGTTTTTGGTATCTTCCTCGTTGTATAGAAAATAGAGTTTTTACAAAAAAAAAATAAAAAATTACGGTATTATTTTGGTTTGGATGGGGTACAGTGCTCACGCGGTCTTTTGAACATATAATGTTATAAAATATAAAGAGTAATACTATTCACACCGTTTCTAATATTTGTTAACATTTTTTTTATAATTAGTCATAATATATTAAAATTCATCAACTTTTATGTTTTTTTATTTTTAAATTAAATAAAATAATTATTAAATAAAAAATAAGATCTATCAAAATTAATATTTTTTAATAAATTTTGACTAATTTAAGATAATGTGTAATTAGTTTAAAAGGAAAAAATAAAAAAAATTAATGGAAAAAATATTTTATTTAATTTACAAGAAACAAATAAATAAACAAACAATTTTTAAGATAATTAAATAGATTTACTAGAGTAAAGAAACTTTAATATAATACACGTAAAAAGGTTTCTTTTCTTTCAATTAACTTTGACTGAGAAACAAAATGAAGTAAAAAGAAATTTTAACATTTTTTTTTTCTCTCTTCTCTTTCTTACCGAACACTATTTCAGATAATAGATGAGAATATAGAAAGAAAATAAATTTCAATGTTTACAAACTAGATTGATTAATTATTATTTCACTTGTCTATGTCTCTCTCTTCTTACTAAAAAAAAAGTCTCTCTTCGGTACTCAAAGTTGAAAGTACACAATTTAAATTACACCAAAAAGATATAGTACGGAAAACATAGTATGTTTGTGGTGGGATGGAAAATTTAAAGTGAGAAAAGTTTTTCTTTTTTAGAAAATTTAAAATTATCTATTATTAAATATTTTGTATGAATGTCTCATTAAAAGAATTTTAAATTTTAGTATTTTAAAAAAATTATAATTAACTAAAAATTAAGAATTATAAATCCCGTTTAAAAAAATTGAAATTCTCATAAACGTCTTTTAGTTTATGCAGGAATTATATTTTTTTAAATTCAGTTTTTTAAACTATTTTCTTATTTTGATGTCTTAGATTGTATTCTAGAACCAGTAGTATTCAAATTATTCTCATTTTTATACTTTTTGATGACACGAATGATGATAAAATGTAAAGTTACTTTATATATTTTTGTTTTAGTTTTTGTTGTTGGAATAAAAAAAAAAAAAAATTAGAAGAGAGGAGAGGAGAGGATGATTATCTTGTCAT
>JAMLFT010005660.1:0-17220 GCA_026544285.1 Pachyrhizus erosus
TTATTTATAATTATTATATTTTTACTATTTATCTTATACTATATTCTAAAATAATATTAATTAAATTTAAAATAAAATAAAAATAATATAATTTTAAATAAACATTATACTTTCATTCAGTTAATTAATGTAGTGGTTAAAATAAATAACTTAATATTAAAAAATAATACAAATAAAATTAACCTAACATCTAAAAATATCAATATTTTAAAGTATAAATTAAAATAAAAAAATATTTTATATAGTACAATTATTAAAATATATAATATAAAAATAAAATAATATAATTATATATTATTGTCAATATCTTATATAATAAAAAAGTAAAAAAAGAAAGAAAAATTTATCTTATACAAAAAAATAATAACAATAAAATCTTACCTTATTAATAGAAGAAGAGAAAAACAAATATAATAAAATCTTACCTTAAAAAAAGATTAAAAAAATGATAAATATTTAAGAATAAAAAAATTAGTATAAAAAATTATAAGCTAGAAACTAACATTTTAAAACATTTGAAGTAATCTTTCAAAGAAAAGTTAGAAACTATTAAAAAAAATTGTTTATCAAATACTCAAACTAACTTTTCAGCTAATAAAAAAAGTTTAAAACTAGTTTAAATGATTTGTGAAACATAACATAGTAATAGTCACTTAACTAGATTTAACAATAAACAAGTATTTAAAAAAAATATATATTTACTTTTTGGTTATATATAATATGGTATTTATATTACGATTTAAATAGGTTAAGTGGATGTGGATACCTTTAATAATTTTAAAATTATTTATTTTATCCTTTAAAATAAGACAATAATACTTTTTAATGTTCTACTTATTATTATTAGTATATTTTTAATATGAGAATTTTGTTATTAAAAGGAAAATTATTATTAATAAAAAAACTTATTATTATATTTTTTATCATTTTAAATTTTATTTATTTATTTTTATCTTTTTAGTTCAATAGGAGCAGTCTTATATGTAACTCTAAAATTAAGTAGTTCTTTTATATAATTTTACTCTTTTAATTTTTAATTTAAAAACTTTCATGATAATCAAATTAAAAATGCATCTAAAATGATTATAATAAAATTTTAATAATTTTTATAATAACTAAATTAGAATTGTATCTAATATGACTATTGTTAAACCTTTATTTTAAAATTAATTAATTTTGATGACAAACTATATTAATTAAGACACTATATTTTTATCATTCTAATCTTTTTAATTATTTAGTTTTAATTTAAAAGGTATTCATGATAATCAAATCAGAAGTGCATCTAATGTGATTATCACTAATTTTTAATAATTTTCACCAATACATATAAAGTGACTATCATTAAACTTTTATTTTAAAATATATTAATTAGTTTTGATCAGATAACAAAGTATATGAATTAAGACACTATCTTTTTATTATTTTAATCTCTTTTTTTTTTAAAATATTCATGATAATCAAATTAAAAGTGCATGACAGTCCTTAGAATAACCAAATTAAAAGAAGTTATTATTAAAATTTTATTTTAAAATTAATTAATTTTAATTACATAATAAACTATATTATTTAAGTTATTATCTTTTTATCATCTTAATATTTTAATTTTTAACTTTTAATTTAAAAAATATTTATGATAATCAAATCAAAAGTACATTCAAAATTATTATCATTACTTTCTAAATGATTTTACAAAAATTAAATTAAAAGTGTATTCAAAATAGTTATTATTAAACATTTTTCAAATAAAACTAATTTTGATTATATAATGAATTAAATTAAGATTTTTTTTATCATTTTAATATTCTAATTTTAATATTTAAATTAAAAAACATTCATGATAATCAAATTAAAAATACATCCAAAATTATTATCATTAATTTTTAATAATTTTTACAACCATCAAATTAGAAGTGCATTTAAAGTGGCTATTTTAAATCTTTATTTTAAAGTTAATTAACTTTACATTGATTAAAAAAACTTATTTTTTTATTATTTTAATGTCGTTAATTTTTAATTTAAGAAATACTTATGATAATCAAGTTAAAATTCCATCCAAAATAATTATCATTGTTTTTTAAATGATTTTCATAATAATTAAATTAAAAATGCATCCAAAATAGTCATTATTATGCTTTATTTTTATTTAACTTAATTTAAAATAATTATATAACTTAATTTAATTAAATGTAAATTTTACCATTATTTTTATTATTATTATTTTGAATTAAGGTTATAATATTTACAAAATAGGATATATGATATCCTTTTAAAACAGTTTGAAAAATATATTATTATTATTATTATTATTATTATTATTATTATTATTATTATTATTATTATTATTATTGAAGCATAAAAAATAATTTATAGCTATATAAGTTTGATTTAATATTTTATCTTTTTTGAGATCTATCTTTTGTTAATATATATGTGAACAACCTGCATTTTTTTAATATATACATATGATATACTAATGCATCCTAAAAGAAACTAGCATCAGGATCTTGAAAAGTAAAAACAAAAGCAACTTTTAAAAAAGCCATAAAGTCTGCTACTAAGTCCTATCATCGATTATAAATCATAAAAAGGAAATAAGCATATCAATTTATTGAAACAAGAAAAACTCAATACCCACAAGTTTCAAAAGAAAATAAGGAAAGAAAAGAGGGCACTTGGTGCCTGTTATTGAAAACAAAAGTGATGCACATTCAACTTGTCATATGCAGAGTTACACTTACCTTTTTTTCTTTCTATTTTTTTTGTATTTTGACTTTTACATTTTTATCTTTGTATTTCATTTTTAATATTTTGCTTCATTTTTTAAAAACTTTCTCTTTATTTTTCCTATAGTTATAGTTGGATTATTTTTTTAATTTTTAATTTTTGTTCTGATTACAAATTTATCTTTTATTTTATTTTTTAATTTTAAATATTTTATGTATTTTCTTAATTTTTTTGGTTTTAAATTTTTTATTTTTTAAACATTTTTATTTGTTTATCCGGTCAAAATTGGACATTTACAGTTATAGATCTTCTCTCAATTACTTTTATCATAATTATGTAATTAAAAAAATTTAAAATTAAATATTATAAAAAGACTAAAAATATAATTTAACCTAATTATTATAAAAAAAATGAATTACAATTTTAATGGTCAATAAACAGACTTTTAATAATTGAACTAAAATCACAAAATTAAAAATTAAAAAATTAAAATTACATATTAAAAATTATATGTGTCAAAAATATAATTTAATCTTTTTTTTTCTTATTATACTATACATTAGTGTGGTTAAGTTTACCAATACAATTTTTTTTTTCGTTTTTGAGTAAATGGCATGTTTTTTAGGGTATGTAATTGTGAGTCATAATTTGACAGTGAGTTTACTTTATATAATATGTTTTTTTTATTCTTTCGTGATATATTCTTTTCTTGTTTTTAAAATATGTGACTTTAACATTAAATAATCGTTTGTTCACATTATAAAAAATTATTCAATTATTATTTATTTTTTAAAATTCATTTTAAAAATATATATTTTTTTAATTTTGACCACTTATATCATTAAAATAATCAGTTTCTATATTTTAAATAAAAATGTTCTTTTCTTTCTAATATTTAATTATTTATACTATTATATTAATTTTTCAATTTTATTTTCATTTAAACATGTTGTTTCTCTTCTTGATTCCCTAATATTAAATTAGAATATACTATCTAAAATATCAGCTTTAATTTTAAATTTAATTTTCTATCAATTATGCTATAATATTATTTTTTGTATATTTTATTTTTTAGATTCTACATATGTAAATTAGTTACACATACATTTTATACTCTTAAATATTTTTCTTCAATTTATATTTTAATTTTTTATCCAAATTTAAAATACTGCAGAATGCAATACACGGATACTAACATGATTCAATTTTTCTGTTCCAATATCTTTAGCTTGTTTATTTAACACGTTAGCATAAAACTCGAAGAAATAATTTTGTGAAGAAAAAATGAAAAATGAATCGAATTATAATTGTTATTTAAAGCAAACGCATTGTGGTGCTATAATTACAGGCATTACCTAATTTACCTCAGGTACTTAGAAAACAGATCGATAATTTAGGCTTAGAATCCTCTAATACCGCAATCATTTAAGTCACCCTTTTCAGAAAAAAAATAATAATAAATGTCTCCCTTGATTCAAGGTACCTTTGACAGGATTTCTCACTTTAGAATATACAGTTTCTTTCTCTTTTCTGATATTAATGGGATAAACATAGGAAAGAGAGAAAGAAATACCAGCTAGATGACCAAATTTCAGGACAATAATATTTTTTCTGTAACATTTTCTTTATTTAAGATTATATATATATATATACATATAAATTATTTAAGATATATAAAATAATTAATAATATTAACTTTTATGTAAAAATAATGTTATTTTATTAAAATACTCTTATTTACTATAATAATAGTTAGATAATACAAAAGATTATTTGATATATTCTAAATGAATGTGACAAATAAATTGAGATATAAAAATATTATAAAAGTAATAAATAAGAGAGTGTAAAATGAACTACTGGCAGGTCTCTCACGGTGGGAAAGTCAATTACATCCGTCAGATTATTTTATTTAAGAATCAACGGTTATAATTTTTTCTTTTCAATTTTCCAGTCTTGCTTTCCTATTATACCCATTTTCCCTTTCTTTTATTTTTTCTACGAGACCATCCTCCCCACCGTGTTGAGAAACCATCGCCACGCTGTGTTGACGACAACTCACCTCACCGTGTCAGCGATGGTTTCTATTGTTGTGGTGGGCAGCGAAGGAGGTGCGGTGGTGCGGGTAGTAGAAGGGGCGGTGCAGAGGAACCGAACGGTGATGACCATGATGAAAAAGTTTACAGACAATATTGAGAGAGAAGGATAATACGGGAAAGAAGAAAAAAAATTAAAGACAAGAAAGAAAACATTTCAACCATTACATTTTAAATGAATTAATCTAATGGTTATCAATTATTTTCCCACTTTAGCCTGTGTCCTAAAACTAATTAGGCTTGTTTTAGATTTTTATTCACATGTCTAAAAGGGACAAATCACATTGGGCCTCTGTACATTTCAAAGTTTGGGATTAATTAGTTGTGTTAAGGAAAGTTGTTGTATGGACCACTAATTGTTGTCCATGGTGAGTTCGTGTACCCATAATTGTTGCATTAAATGGAAATATGGGGAAGCATGATTTTGGGATAATGGGCCAGTGCTTTTGCTTCAATTGGAAAGTATAAATATGAAAACTTCATAAGTTGGATGGTGATGTAACACAATGTACTCTTTCTATTATCTTTTATAAAAAAAATAAAATTATATTAAATCTTATTAATATCATAATATTCTTTTTAAATTATCCTTATTTTTTTTTTTTTTAAGAACTTGTGGCTAAATGAAAAGAATAATAATTATTAAAAATACAAAAATAATTATATAAAAGGTATTTTAGATAAAGTATAATTAAATGAAACAAAAGTAGTTAAAATTTATTTATATTTGAGAATAAAAAATTGATTGAATTTATTTTATAAAAGAAAACAAATGGAATAAAGTTATTCTACACTATCATTTAATAATAAATTATTATTTGTATGATTTTTATGGTAGTTTTGTAAAAGTTAATAAACTAATCATATATGATAGTTTGTGAGTGAATGACAATGTAAACCTATTTTACATTGTTAGTACATAATTTTTTTTCCTCAAAATTCATATGTAAAATAGGTCCTCAACCATTAATGCAAAAATTTATTTATTTTTTCAACCATTTACGCTTTTGTTACAACTTTATTTACATTTTAGTCATTTATAATCTTTTTAAATTCAATTGTTTACAATTTTATATTTCATTCTTTTATTGCAATTCATTTATCACTTTTAATTTAGGAGCTATAACATCTCCAATTTATGGACATTAGTCATAAATGATTACGGAATATTTTTTATGAAATGACCTCTATACTAAATGGTTAAAGGATAATCTTATACATTATTAATAAGAATTGCCTTATATTGGAAATAAACAAGAATAAGATAACAAAACCTAGATGGGAAGTTGTGGCCTAAAGTGAATTAAGGCCCATTAGACCTATAAACATACGTGATTTACAAAAATTGGGAGAAAGAAAGTTAGAGAGAAAAAGAGATTAAAAAAAGGGACAGTTAGAGAGAATAGGGAGACTAATATATCTAAAGAAGAGGAAAAATGATAAGGAGTGGAGATCCAAAAACCTAACTCTAGAGATCATTTCCATATGTTCTCAGAGGTGAATGCTTCCATTTACACTTTTCTTGGAATATTACAATGCTAGTTTCTCTTAACTTTTCCCTTTTTCCTATTTTTGCACATTATTAATGGGAATTAGGGATAATGACAATTTTGAGTTTTTTTGCTTGGTTCTTAAGTTATTTGATGTTGATTTGGTGTATAAATGCTTGGTTGATGATAGGATTCAATGTTGTGATGTTTGGGTTGAATGAGATAATATTGGGTATAATAAAAATTGAATATTAGATTGAAGAATCGAGTTTTCAACAAACTTAAATTGCTTTAATAAATTACATTGCTATATGATCAATTAAAATGAACTTAGAGATTGTTCATTGATCTTGGGTTTGTTGTAATCAATTACATAGACTTATAATCGATTATTTGGAGTCTTAAAAGTTATATTAATGATTTATATTTTTTGTTATAATTGATTACAAAAACCAAAACTCATTTTTAGAGTGCGTATTAGGAATAGTTCATGAAAGTTGTAGTCCTAGATGTTAATTAATTAATTTTTTGATTTTACTAAAAATAATATCTACAACTCTAGGAGTATGTTTTACCTAACTTAATTTTAGCTTAACTTTTCCTTATAAGTAAAAGTTGGATCAAATGATTAACAATAAAAGTTCTTAAAATAAGAGTAATTTTTTTATATAAAACAAAATTAAAAATAATAACTCTTTAAATGGCTAGCCAAATAAACTTATGTGAATCTTATTTCGAAAGTTATCCCTTTGATCCCAACTTTATACCTTCGATAATTTTTCTTGATTATTTTTTACTTGTCTCAAAGAATATCTCTCTCATCTCATGCTTTCTTCCTTTTTCATATTTGCTTCACCCTTTCATTGGCCAACAACCACTAAATCTCATTCTTATTACAACGTCAATGTTATCCCAATAATTTGATGCTTCTTTTTTTTGTATCAAAATAACAATAAACAATTATATCACATATTGGTGAATATTTGGTTTAACTATTTTTTTATTAAAAGAAAATTGAAGAAGGGTGTTAATGGTTAGAGGTTTTAGTTTGAGAAAGTGAAATGTATTGGTTTCATTATTTAATGTTTATGGTGTGATTTTTAAAAGATTTTTAATTTAAATAATAAAAAGGGTGCCAATGAAAGTTAACAAAAAGAAAAAACTTTCAAAGACTTAAAAGTTAAAGATGAATGAGAAGGTTGTTGTTATGCAAAGCAAAATCTTAACTAATAAAAATAATAAAATTCAACCAATTTTTAATTTAAAAGTAACTTTTAAGTGAAAAAAGAATCCAAATAGCTTTTTAGTTAAATTGTAAAGCTATTTTTTCAACATTATCTTAAAAGTAACTTATAAGTTTAAAAAAAAGTTGGTAAGCATAATCAAGTTGTCAGAGTTTGGAAAAAGTTTTGCATTATTCATAAGTTTAGACATAGTATACTTTCAAGGTAGGTCGTAAATATAAAAATTGTAGATAATATTCTTAGATTTCAAATGAAAAAAGAATAAACTTAATTGAGTTAGTATAAAATATGAGAGATGATATGCCAAAACTGAAAGAAAGAGATATATATTATAAAGCTTAGCTAAAAATGGAGTCTATGCATGTTTATCTCATTACGTTTTTGTATAATCTTTATATGCTTGCTATTGTTAGGTTTCTTTTTACCTTGTCATTCTTTTGGATTTGTGGGTAATTGTATCTTTGGAAAGAAAATTTATGTTTTATTTTATTGTCCTTACCTTGTCATTCTTTTGGATTTGTGGGTAATTGTATCTTTGGAAAGAAAATTTATGTTTTATTTTATTGTCCTTGTATCACTAGATAAAGTTTGACAATCTTGTGTGTAGTTGCATTCATGTGAATTGTTGCATTTGCTTGTGATTGTATGATACGATAAATCCTATTTAATAAAATATACCTCAAATACTTAAGAGTATACCTATGTCCTTTTAGCAAATAGATGGAGAGTTTTTCCTAAGTTTAAGAAAATAATATATTTTAAAAATAGAATTTTAGAAAGGATATCCCTTCAATAATGTAGGGTAGAAACTTTCCTAATACCAATAATTTTTTAGAGTTGTGTGCTCAATGTAATATGATGTGCAAAAGGTTAAAGATCTCCTTAGTCACTAAGGAATGATGAGTTTACAAAAGGTTTACGAAAAAGATTTTTATAAAAAGGTTTATATTAAAAAAAAATATTAAGTAACTTTAAATGAGTTGTAAGATAGAGCTTAAAGAGCCTTTTGTATTAAAGGAAGGGATATAAACAAATTGCATGAGTGAACTTGACACTACACTCAATCTAAAATCTTGAAGCATTAGATTTGTAGTGTTTGTCATTTACCTGTTCTACTTATCCATTTCTATTTGATGTGAAACTTTATTTTTATACTTGTATTCCAACACTAATTTTTAAAAATTTAGTAATATAAACAGACAAAATATAATATCATTAATGATTTTATAAAAACAATGTAACATAACTTCAATCAATACACAATTATAAGATCTTTTTTTTTAAACAAATCACCAAATTATTTATTTATTGTTATGCAAATTATCCATCTAAATTTAAAACCAACACTTGTAATAAATATTATTGTAACAGTTATTAAATAGAAATATATGTCAAATTAATGAGATTTTAAATTTATAAAGCATCAATGATTTAAAATTAAAACATCAATAAATATAAATTAGAAATAATAATAAATAGTTATTAACATGCTCCAAACACCAATAAATGATTAATTGGAGTAGTATGTGTTTGCATTTTTTAAATTAGTGATTAAAGGTTTAAATTGTAACTCTTGTATTCAGAAAAATATATAATTGAAAAAAAAAGTAACTCACTTTTAATATCTTCAAATTCTAAAAAAAAAAAAGTCTTAATAAACAATTAAAAATAGTCCGTAGAATTTTATATTTGCTCAACAAAAGACCTAACTCTAAACACCTATAACCTTGAGATGAATACGAGATGATATTTTGTAATAGATAATATTATTTTTGAATAACTTATTTTTTATAATTATCCGTTTCATTAAGCTACATCATATTGATATTAATTAAAAGCTTTTGCGTGATTAGCATTAGGTAGAGTAGGGGGTCATACTCAAAGCCTCATGGGCAAAGTAAGATGTAATAGAATCAGAAAAATATAAACATTCATTTATACACATTTTTTCCTTTTTCTTTTTCTCTGGCCTCCCAATGTCATAGAACAAGAAGGTGTTTGTAGCCTTAGTCAAAGTTTTAGGTAGCCATTTGGACCATAGAGATGACAAGTGTTGCTAGGTTAGCTTAGCGGCAATATTTGCAAGCTGCGACCGTCGCAAGAATAGTCTTCAGATAGCAAATAATAGATGTAACACATATTTTTTAAAATATTTTATTTAATATATTATTTTTTTATTAATTAAATTTATTAACAATTATAAAATTATAAATATAATTCATTAAATAAGGATTAAAATTCATATAATTATATATATATTTTTAATAAATTTAAGCCATCAACAGATATTATTAATAATAGTGTGTTAAAATATGTGTTAGTTGCATCTCTAAATTAATATCAAGATCATTCTCTCATTCCCTCTCCTTCCATTGATAGATGCCCCGTAGCTAATTAAGAGTCATATAGCATAACTCAGTCGTTCGACCATTTCTTTGTTTACACTTTACATACAAGTAGGCTTCCCAAGGCATATATATTTTACGGATTTGATTTTTAGAAATAATATTTTCGAGAGATGTTTGGTAAATAATAAATACTTATTAATTTTTAGAATTTTTTTAAATTTATTTTAGTTTAAAAATAAAAATAAAAATATTAAATTAATTAATTAATTAATTAAAATAGGAAAAAAGTGAAAATTTATTTTAAAAAACTTTCATTTTCATGAGAAAATAAAATGCCTACCTTTTTACATAAGATTATAAAGATAAAAAAACACGTGTAGTATAAATTCTTAAAAATAACTTATGTTTAAAAATAATTTTTTAAATTTATAATAAACATAAAAATATTACATTCCCATGTTAATATAATCTGCAAAATAAACAAGCTCTTGAATTTCAATGTTTTCCCAATGCATTCAGTAGAAAAGGGTTCCGCCGATCACCAATCACTTAATATGTATAAATGATAAGATTTTATATTATCCATCCTTCTATGTGTTAATATTTTTTAATGAAAATATTTTTAGTAACTATTTTCATTCTCATTAACTCATGTAATCTGTTTTATATTAAATACTTAATTCTATGTTTTTTCATCTATACTTATTTATTTCTTTCAAATACTACTTTTTAAATTTAATTTTTATTTAATTTTAAGTTTTAATACATTGTATCAGATTAAAAAAATATTTTGTAAAAAAACTAAAATTTAAGAATATTATAATCATAATTAATCCTAATTTGAATTTAATTTTATGGATTTGAATTTTGATATACCATATTTATAAAAATGACAGGTCTTGATTTTGATATTTTTTTCATTATTCCTTTCTCAATTTTGAAAAATTAATACTTTAATTATTTCTATTTAAATTACTACAATAATTATTCTCAATGATAAAAAAAGCTTCTATAAAAAATAATTATTCTCATTAAAAATATTAATGTATTGTACGAAAACTTAATAATACCTTAACTTGTTTTCTTACATGCAATTCAATTGTGGATAGAATAATGTCAAAATGCACAACTAGAACCATAGCTAAGATATTCATTATAAATTCTTTAAATTAGACTTTTAAAGTTGAACTATATATAATCCATTTTTTTTTATCTAATATCAGAATAAATAAAATTTTAATGTTGGGTTAAGTATAAGTATTTATATAAATCACACTTTAAATGCCTACCGTATTGACTAAACAAGTAATCCTTACAATACTTGGGCAATTTTCTCCAATTGAACTAACTAAATTTTGAGAATTAAACTAATTAGTCCATTCCTAATAAATGATATCATATCAACAATTGAACTCTATATAACATGCGTGATTAGTATAAATTTTTCAAACATTCTACGTTGGACTTTAGCATATATACCTTGTACTAAGGTTTATTCTATTTTATAATAAAATTCATTTCTTAGAAAAGAAAGACGTGATTATAAATATATTTTTTTTTATGCCATATCAGATTATTAAGTATCATAAAAACTCAAGTTACCAAGTGAAAGCACAAATAATTTTATATTAGTCCTTAATATTTACGAGATGTACATTTTTTTCCCTCGTCATTAGGATTTAGTTACCAGCTGTTCTCTTTGCAACACTATTAAAAAAAATGGTTCCCTAATAACAATAATAATAATATTAATATAATTACTTTTATGGATTCATCATTAAATAATCAGATCTAATCATGCGTACGATAATGTGGGGGAACTGAAATTTCTGTAGTAATATTCATTTTAGAACCCAACACTAAGGAAAAAAATAATAAGATCATAAAGTACAAATAAAAGGAGTATATATACTATATAATTAAATTAATATCACTCTGTCTACTAATACTCTCAACAATACTCGTATAAAAAATTTAAAAGAAAAAAAATGATAGCTGCAAATGCTAACCACCAACACTAGACCACTATGATCAAATCATCATGATGACGCTCTTAATTCATTGCAGTATATGAAATTCCACGCTGCAATGATTCACAAGTTGAGTATACTGTTTACTCTCTCACACGCGAGATCCTATTGTTCAGAAGAACAAATCCACGCCTCCACGGCACCACCTTCCCTAGGGGAATTACCATTCTCCAAGTTCTTCTCATGGTTCACGCTGGTCGACGCAGAAACCGAGATGTTGAGCTTGCAGCCACCATAGTTATTCCCGTCTAAGCACCTAAATGGGTCTCTTCTCCCTCCTCCAACTGTGCCTCCATCGCCGTCATTCCTCAGAAACATGCCCTCAGAAACCAAATGCTCATGACCCTGTGCACCCACCAGATGAGCATCAAGCGCAGGCATGGATAAAGACTTTGCACCAAACCCTGCAGGAACGAGAGAGTGAAGAGGAGGAGAGGGGTGGAACGAGGGAATAGGGTGATTTTGCATGAGATTCTGTGGTGGGGGCTGATAGGGTAAAGATAGATCAGGAAGTAGTTGGTAGTTAAGGGAATTATTATTAGGAGGAACATTGATGGTAGTGTTGTTGTTGTTGTTGTGTAACAAGGTCCTTGAAGAAGTTGAAAGCAAAGGGTTCGGGCGCAGAGGGAGGCGGCGAGAGAAGGAGGGTGAAAAGGGAGGTGCTGGGATTCCGGTGAATTCTTGAACCATGGATCTGAAATTGGTGGTGTCGGTGGTGAGAACGGTGGTGGGTGCACGCCTTGAAGCTCTGCTTCGTTTCTTTGAGTTGCGTACGAGGTTGTTGGTTTGTGGTGATGAGAGTTGTCTTGCATTATTGATGTTGTCGTGGCAAATGGGTTGAGAACCCGACAAGTGTTGATTTGTTGTTGCTGATGAAGAAGATGGCAGGCTTTCAGGGAGGGTGCAATTGGGTTCAGATCTTTGGCCTTGAGAGTCCAAGTTTAAGAAGGAATTATGGAGATTTGGGTTTGGGTGGGATTGTGAGAGAGCGTGGAGATAGCTTGAGGAGAGATCAAACATTGAGGGATGAGAAGGAACCAGGGATGGTTGCGGGTGGGAGATGGAACCGAAGTGATTGAGGAACGATGGATCAGCATGTGATGAATCATATTCTTCGTCGCTTGAAGAGATGCTTCCACTGTTGCCAGAATCCATTGCTTGAGCAGAAAAGGAAACACGAGAAAAGAAGAGAAAGCTGAAGTGGTACGGATAATAGAAGCTAGGGAGTTGAAATAGTAAGAAAAGAGTGGAACTGGGCAAATTATGTGGCAAGAACAAGAGCGAATTACGTGTTTGGTGATCAAGTTTCCACGAAATTGAATTGGAAAAGTGAAGTTCTGAAAAAAGGAAAAAAGAAAGTATGCATATGGATCTTACTTAATTGGGTGGAGATTGGGAAGGGAAGGGAAGGGAGAGGCGTGAATTACGAAGAGAGAGTAGATCTCTTAGTGTGAGGGTGTGAATTAGGGTTTGAGGGAAGGAAAAGAAGGAAATGAAAGGAGAGGAAAGGTTATTTATTTAACCTTTGTGCTCAGAAAAAGAGGGCTTTAGAAGATGGAAGATCCTGAAGGGAGTGCAGAGGTGGGGTCGCCATTGGAGTAGAGATAAAAGAGCTGCCGGTGGCTGGCCAGAGGTCAAACTCGATGTGAATGTGAGAGGGACAGTGAGAGAAAGAGAGAGAAGGGGTTGTAAACGTAAAAAGGCGAAAACGATGTGGACATGTGCTATCTAATGGAATTATGCAGACTTTTACATCACAAACCACCTCTTATTTCATCAAACTATTAAACAAAAAACTAATATGAATATTTTACTTTTTCAATATATAAAATAGACTTGATATTTATTATTCTTATTTTAAGTTTGTTGTATTGATAAGACACATTATATTTGAAATATATTATCTCCTTTCACTCGTATAAGTTTTCATGGTTTTCTTTTTTAAAAAAAAAAACACTTTGATTGATTAAGGGAGAAGATTAATATTTTTCACCTCAATTTTAAAGTAACGTGAGATTTTATTTGTTTGTATTATAATAGTAAATCTTTTTATATATATATAAGCATTAGACTAGTAATTCTTAATTAATCAGGGAATTCTTGAGAGTTCTAGGTTCTTTTTTTAATACCAATATTTTGAATTTAAGTTCATTGTATTGTCCACTCATCGCATGTTTTTGTTGTATGAGCCTTCACAGTTTTATTTTAAGAATACGTCTCAACTAGTTAAAAATAAAAAAATTATAAATTATTATCGATCTTAATTTCTAAATTATGTGAGTTCTTTTTTGTTTTTTTTGTGTATACTTGAACACCAAGTAGCAGGATATTAGGAAGATATAGTAAAAGAATTTAGAATTATTCAAAGTCATTAGTGAAATAAAATAGAAGATACTAACGCTTTTTTATTGATTAAAATTTATAAAATTACTAATGAGATCTATTAAATATTAAGAAATAAGAAAATAATTATGTGATTTTTAATAAACTCTTATCAATAATTAAAAATATGTTAAAAAATGTTAGTGATGCCTAGAATTTCTTAATAAAATATACTTTAATTTTCATGCACTCTTAATCAACTAATTAGAAAATATTACATATTTTAAAAATTATTATTATAAAAAAAATTCATAACAATATGTGGTTGAATAATAAGTATATATATTCTAATTAAATCCAATAAAATGTCAATTTATTTTTTATATTATAATTTTATAATTATTTTATATATCTTTTTATTTCTCTCTCCTTTTCTTTTTATATCTGTTATATTTACGACCAAGAAAAATGCAAAATTATGTTTATTCATGAAATAAAGAAATCAGATCATTTAACACTCCATTATTGAGGTGCACGCATCACTTAAGAAAGAGATACAAAAAGAAATTCAGAAAAAAAAATTGATATATAAAAGGAAGAAACATTACCCAAAAAGAAGAAGAAAGAGATTGAGGACGATATAAAATGGATGTGTAAATTAAAATAAATAATTGGATTATTTTTCTTTCTTTCTTTTTTTTTTTTTAAAAAAAGAAGGAACAAAAAGTAGTGAAAGAGAAAGCTGAACCGAAAGAACCATAAGACAAAGCAGGGTTAGATAGCAAGCTCTATAGGGGTAAGTTCAAAAATCCAAGAGCGCCACCTGCTTCCCCTTTTCATATTATACTATCATTTTCATGCACTGTGACTGAATAGTATTTCCCGAAAATGGTTTCAGCTAAATACGTTTCTGTCGTATGTAATTTGGTGTGGTTGGATCGAGAAGAAAGTATACATTTGGTGTGATGAACGAATGATTAACTTTTAGCACTATCTATGAGGGGATAAATGAATTAATATAACAAATTTATTATTATATGTTAAATTGGAGTATTCTTTAGAGTGATTAAATAATTTAATCTTTATTCCTTAACACAATGGTTGATATGTAAAAAAAGGAAAGAAAGAAAATGGAGGAGGAAAAATTAAGAAGAAGATGTTAGTTTTCTTTATTTAATTTAATAAGAATTTTGATAAAATAAACCATGTAAGTCTCATATAATTTTTTTTACTACAATAGTCAAGAAAATAGAAGGAGAGAGACTCCTCTTTTCTTTTCTATCGATATCCTTCATCACTATTTATTTCATTAATATTAACATACAACCTTTTTAGGACTAAAGTTATTCATTTAAAAAGCCATTTTCTTTTTTTTCAATCAAATAATAAGAGAAAGGATATGACTTTTCTTTCATATTTTTTTTTATATAAAATAACATATAAGTTTACTTATTTTACTTTCTTTTTCTACCTAAATTCTTCCTCTCTTATTTCTTTTTTAAATTTCAAATTCAAATGAATTAAATGCACATATTTTTTAAATATATATATATATATTGTATTTTTAAATTTTTTTTGTTTATTTTAAAAATTTAAATATTTTAATTTATAATTTTATAGTTTACTTACATTCAAAAACAAAATAGGCATTGCAAAGATACTTGCTAATCTATATTCTATATGTACATTAGAAGTGAAGGTTCTTTGACTAACTCACTTTCCTGTTCATTCTCATTTATCTGAATTTACATTCGTGTAATATTTTAACATCTGAAAAATTCTCAGCATAGTTGAAATTATGGAAGATTTGTCCATTTAAATAATATCTTCAGTTTTTTTTATTTATTTTGGATAAATTATACTTACACTTAAAGTTTAATGAAACTACAATTAATATTTCTCTCCTTCTCTTTTTACATTAATTTGACTCTCTTGATCATTGATCTATATGTATATAATTATATAAGAAATTAAGAGAGGTCTATATTAATGAAAAGTGTATATGGTGTTTCATTAATATATAAATAAAAGGAAGTAAAAAAAGAAATATTGAGCAAAACTTTATTAAATATTAAAAAATATAGGTGTTGTATGTGTTTAAATTGTGTTTGTTGAATTTTTTTTAAAAAAAAAGCGTTAATTGAATCTGTGTTATTTTTTATTGTGGGTTTTACGTGTGATGATTAAAGTTTTTTCAACTGATAATTTTATTTTGCATGATAATTTCTGACGGTGTAATATTTTTAATTTTTTTGTTTTATTGATTGAAATATTATGAAAAGTAGTTGAAATAATATAATAATTTCAAAACACTACAAATAAAAACACACATTCTTTTATAAATAACTTTTATTAAATATTTATTAGGTTATGAAATGCGTACATGAAAAATAAACTAATAACAATAAACACCCTCCCCAAAAGTCAACACTATCAATAATGAGAACAACTCATGCTTTTCAACAAGGGGTCCACAAGATTACCAATACAACCCCGGGCATATTTCGTACTAAGTTTGCGTAGTCAGTACCATCTATTTTTCCTTCTTTAACAGTAGCATTTACTGACTAGCTTGTATCTTATTAGCATGACAAAGTTATGATATTTATATTGATAACATAAGATGAGTTTTCAATATTATTTTTTAATTTTAAAAAATTACACTACTAATACAAATTTAAATTAGCGAGACGAAATTTCTCATTAAATATTTAAAATTTTGTCACAGTAAGTAACAGATTTTGTGATGACACTAGTTTACCTCTAAAATGTTACAAACTAACTAAAGCAAGCGTCAAAAAGATATGTATTTTCCGCTATGTCAAAAGTTACTTCAAATGACAGATAATGTTTGTGAAAAAAAAAGGTTATATGCCAAGTAAAGAGCATTCAGAGATAATACCTATTTAAATAAGCTATAATTATCTAGTATTAATGTTCAACATCAGTAATAAAAATAATAA
>JAMLFT010005661.1:0-17219 GCA_026544285.1 Pachyrhizus erosus
ATATTTATATTTAAGTTAAAATGATATGTGCATGAATATAAAACTATATTAATATTTATAAATATTTTATATATTTTAAATATTTATATACATAAATATTGATATATATATTTATTTAAAATAAAAATTTATTGATAAATATATTATAAATAACAATAATAATATAACTTTTTGTAGATTATAATTTTAACATCGGTAGTAGTACCGATAATTATATAAGTATTACTTAAAAACACTTTTATTCAATATAATTATTTTAATTTTTAAAAAAATTAATAATAAACTTTTTAACAGATTATTTTGAATATTTTTTTATTATTAATTAAAATTTATTAAAAAATATAAATTTTTTTGTGAGTTCCAATTGTTATTTGACTAATTTTATTTTATTTTATATTATAAGAAGTGTGGTTATTAATTCGCATCTATTTTTATACTTAAAAGATAATAATTAGGCCTTACTAATAATTTCATGTAAAAAAGGTTTAAATAATATTTTAATTTCTTTAAAAATATTTTTTTTTCATTTTAATATTTTAATTGTTTTTTACAGCATATTTTTAAATAACAGGTGTTATATGATTAGTAAATGTTATTATTTAAAAATGAAAACTAAAAAAAATTAAAATTTTAAAAGATTAAAATAAAAAACTTAAAAATTAAACAGACTAAAAGATTATTAAAGAAAAAAAAAAATTGACAAGCTTGATGGTGAATTTCGAAAGCAGAAAGAGTTAAGATATTGGCGTGAAAACATGGGTATTAACCAAACAATAAGCACAGTGAAAACATAACTAAAAGGGGTAAAATAGGAACAGGGAGAGGTTAAGCGGAGAGGCATATTCTACCGTCTCAATTACGTACATCCCAAGTGGAGAGCAGCACGAAGAACAAAACCAGCTTGGCTAGACCGATAGTTAAGAAGAGGGATCGGAGCGAATTTAGACGGAGAGTAACAGAAAGTAAGTGAGAGAGAATGATGTTGGACGGAACCGAAGACGAAGAGAAGTTTCTGGCCGCCGGAATCGCCGGCCTTCAGCAGAATTCGTTCTACATGCACCGTGCATTGGTAACTCCTCCATTAAACCCTAACCTCTCTCTTCCTTCGATTCCGCGCAGGCACGATCACACTAATTTTTCAGATTCGCCTTTTAAATTCCTAATTGATTCGGATCCAATTTCGATTCGTCGCAGGACTCGAACAATCTCAGGGATGCTTTGAAGTATTCGGCTCAGATGCTCTCCGAGCTCAGGACTTCCAAGCTTTCTCCTCACAAGTACTACGAACTATGTCAGTTCCTCTTTCAGATCCAAAGTTACCCTGCCTTTTTTATTTTTTCGGTTGGATCCTGTATCTAATTGTTTCTGTCCTTGCGATTGTTAATTTGCATATCTATTTCTCTGAATTCGGTGTTTTAGACATGCGCGCCTTTGATCAGTTAAGGAAGCTGGAGATGTTCTTCGAGGAAGAGACTCGTCGCGGTTGCTCCATTATTGATCTTTATGAACTTGTCCAGCACGCTGGCAACATTTTGCCTCGACTGTAAGTGGCAGTGTTGTGGAATATGTTTTTCTTCTTATATTATTTGTTGACTATACACCGTTCATTATAGGAAAATATTCCCGAATGTGTGTGTTAAGCTTGTTTCTCAATACTGAATGTAAATTATTTTATTTAATCTTTGTATATGGAGCAATGCACGATATATTTGTGATTCCTGCTGATGGTGCATAGTTGAGATTGATATTTTCTATTTCATCATGATTCACGGTGAAATTTACTAGGCTTGCTAAAAACCAATTGTGGGTAACTTTTCTCACCGATGCCTTAGCATATGTTTTTGTGGTTTTGAACCTCATTGTTTGCACTAAATTTTAGTGAGAAGGATTTAGGGGGTGTATTCAATTATGATTTTAATAGGCTTGTTTTTGGTAAAAAAGTCTTGTGATATTGAATCTAGATTTTTTAACAAGATAAAAAAATCTTACGGTATTCCATCAAAATTATTAAGATTTTTTTTTTATGTCAACAAAATCTGGTGGTATTCAATTAAATTTTTAACAACTTATAAAAGGTCTCTAGTATTCAAAATCATACAAATTTCAATTAATTATTTTGTATATTGGAATTTGATGGATTTTGCGTGACTTTTTAGTTTTATGTAGAAATATCAAATCCATCTAAGAATCCCACTCAAACCCTTAAGACTTTTCTATTTTCTCATTCTAGACTTCTCTTTTTCTCAACACACATAATTTTTTTTTCTCTTCTTGAAGGCGGGTAATATTGATAAATCTCTTTTTTTCAATCCTACTTGTTTTCTATGCAATAAGATAAAAAGAATCTTTCTATTTTTTCCAGGTTAATTGTTATGATAAATTTTCAATAGAATTAGTTAACGAATCTTTAGTATTGTTAGTTAACAAAGACCATAATTTTGAACGTGTTTAGAATTATTAAGAACAGGGGCGACAAGATGATAATGCATGAAAGACTAATTTAGCTTTAGATATGTGGAGAGATATTATATAGAAGGACATGAAGTTAGAATCAATTAACTATTAGATTGAAAATTTTTGTATTACTTTTACTTTTTTTTATTCAAACCTTATATAATTTATTTGTTATTTTTTTCATCAATTATTATAATTTTGAATGTTTCCATGAAGTCCTTTAAAATTTTATCAATCTATAGTCTTTTCAAATCTTATGAATTCATGTTATAAATCCATTAAAATCCAAACTACAAAATCTTAACCATAAAAATCTTTTAAAAAAATCTTATAAATCATTATATTCCTACAATGTCTTTAAAATCTACAAGACTTTTTTATACCAAAATAGTTTTTTAAGATCCCAATCCAATACAGCCCTCTTAATGTTTTCAAGTTTTTCCGTGATTATGTGTTTATTCTTTTGAGTGTAGTATGTTTCTTACTTGTGAGCTGTTAATTTTATGATCACAATCAGGTATCTCCTCTGTACAGTAGGATCAGTATACATTAAATCCAAGGAAGCTCCTGCAAAGGATGTTCTTAAGGATCTTGTGGAGATGTGTCGTGGCATTCAGCACCCTGTTCGCGGACTCTTTCTTAGAAGTTACCTTTCTCAAGTGAGTAGGGATAAATTGCCGGATATTGGTTCAGAGTATGAAGGGTGAGTAAGCAAGATTTTTTGCCCTCTGCTCCTCTCATTGGCAGGATTATTCCTCTTTGAGGTTTCTTAGTTGAGTCAGATTTGAAGTTTCAATGAACTGAACCTGTAGTCTTGAACATTTGGAATATAATTGATGGCACCCTAAGCATAAGTGCATAACCATTTCTCTATCAGGACCACCAACCACACTATTATCTCGCAGCACCTTTGAAATGTTGATGCATGATGTCAACTCTTGGAGTATATAGAATATTGGATCCTCTTTCTCTGTTTCCTTTTTTTAGTGGTTTGTCTTTTATTTTCTTCTGTCTTTCTGATTCACACTCCATGATTTTTGTATCTGTATTGAATATGGGGCAGTGGCAATTATTTTTAAGCTGCACCAATTTAAAATTGAACTTGATGTGTGATGCCTAATTTGACAACTGTAGGGATGCGGATACTGTAGCAGATGCTGTAGAATTTGTACTCCAAAATTTCACTGAAATGAACAAACTTTGGGTGCGGATGCAACATCAGGTTGGTTGAATTGTCTGCACATCATTACAACACTCATGTTCGGGCATGCATGTCATCACAATAGTTGCACATCACGAGGGCATGATTTCTGGTCATGCAGGTGTAGTAATGCATGTGAATCTTTCATACTCTTAGCTGACCCTGAGTTGAGGCTTGCTGTCGGGCTTTCTGGTCTGCAGGGGCCTGCCCGGGAGAAGGAGAAACGGGAAAAGGAAAGGAGCGAGTTGCGTGATCTTGTAATACCTGAAGCCTGTAACTGGTTTGCTTCTCTGCAATGGGGTTGTATAAATGATGAAATGCTTATAGAAGGCTTCTCTTGCTTTTTTGTCCTTGATACATTATTAGGTTGGCAAGAATCTTCATGTTCTCGGTCAGATAGAGGGTGTTGACCTAGATATGTACAAAGATGTTGTGCTTCCCAGAGTACTGGAGCAGGTCTAATTGCTTTATTGTTTCTATTTCTAATCATAAAGACATGGTTCATTTTCTAACCAGAAAAAAAATGATTCCTTTACCTTAATTATCATGGACAGGTTGTGAATTGCAAAGATGAGTTGGCTCAGTTCTACTTGATGGATTGCATAATTCAAGTCTTTCCCGATGAGTATCACTTGCAAACTCTTGATGTATTGTTGGGTGCTTACCCTCAACTTCAGGTCAGTGAATTTGCACACTTTTATGTATTACTTCTGGGGAATGCCTTGATGTATATATGTTTTTTCTCCTTTCAAAACATGAAAGTTCAGGTTAGTGAACTTTTTGTTTTACTAATACAGTATTATTATATTTTATTGTGGAGAGGCACAAATAAAATATGATGATATTTATCAAACATTTCTGAACATAGAGAAATTAAACATCTATATATTAAAAAGTAGTTAGCACATCATCTGAGTTATTAAACTATTGCACAAGTTTCTGTGGGCTGCATATATGTTTTCTCTCCTTCCAAAACATTAAAGTTCAGGTTAGCGAACTTGCACAGTTTTGTTTTACTAATATAGTATTATTATATTTTACTGTGAAGAAGCGCAAAGAAAATATGATGATATTTATGAAACAATTCTGAAAAATAGAGAAAGTAAACATATATATTAATAAGTAGTTAGCCCACCATTTGAGTTATCAAACTATTGCACAAGTTTCTGTCGGTTGTAATACCTGGAAAGTTAGAATCTGAGGAGGGGATTTTTTGGTGTTTCCAAAATTTTCCTATAGAATATGATTTTAAGTTGAAACTTTCATCAATTAAACAATTCTAAGTTTGTGTCTATCCATATGTAATAGATGAAAACGAGTCAACCTATATTTTGTTGCATTTATTTTCAGATAATGTTACACTCACTGATGCATTTTAAATTATATTCTATTTTTGAGATTTGTAATTTTCTGATTCATAGTAGAGGTACTAATAATTTGTAAATAAAATAAAATCTGCATTCTTTGAGTTCTAGTTGACATCTCATACTGTGGACTATAAAGTGGCCTCGCCTGTCAGGGGAAACAATCTCTGTTGAATGACATGGTTTTATTAGTTAAGCATACAATTGTTTTCCCTGCTGGTTTGATAAGTACATGCTTGACAGTAGCTATTGTATACTTTGCTTAGAACTACAAAAATTGCAACCAAGATATCCATGACAGTTTTATGCTGCAAATCCAGTAGGTATTGTCATTCATTAGCTTTCTGTCTTTTTTTCCATCTATATTTTATAGTCATCTGTGGACATCAAGACAGTACTGTCCCAGTTAATGGAAAGGCTTTCAAATTATGCTGCTTCAAGTGCAGAGGTGTTGCCAGAGTTTTTACAAGTGGAAGCATTTTCCAAGTTAAGCAATGCCATTGGCAAGGTATTCCACCCCTTCCCCCCCGTTTGTTTTATCTTGGAGTTGGATATTAGTCTTGTAGTGCAAACATATGTATCTCTATACTGCTTGCTGCCTTAAAGTTAATAAGCTGTCATGGTTTGTCTAATTTTGTGCCCAACATGATTTAACCCATAGTAGTCAATAGCATGCTATAGTGGAGTGGCAGTTGGACAGCTATGGGATTCAAATAGCGGAATGGTTTTCAATTGTGGTCATTGTGGCTTCAATGGTGGCCTTTTGTGTGTTATAGTGGCACTACCACGATATAGCCTTCAAAAACCCATTTTTACTGTATTTAGATCTCAGATGCTTTAGTGAGATAGCAGGATCACCGCTATCGTGAATTGTGTTATATAGTTTTTATAATGTATATTATATACATAAATTCTCAAAAATGATAAAAATTACTCTAAATTCATAATTAACAAAAACAAGTCATAGGTGTCTTAAACAAAACATACAAGCAAATACCAACAAAACTCAAATACAAGTTTCCCAGATAGGAATTATCAATCACCAATCATCATGTTCTAAATCCAAGTCTTATCATTTTCACAAGTATTATAATTGTAGATTTCATTTTTAGAAATTGAAATTCCAAAATAGCCCCTCCTCTACTCCCACCCAAAAAAGAAATAAAAAAAGCTCAAATGTCTCTGTTCAGAGGGCTTTTTTCAGGAATCAACACAGCCACTATCCTGACTGCTATAGCCACTAGTCAGCCTGCCATTTAGTCTGCTACATTAAAACGCCCTGCTACAGCTCCCCCTTAAATGGCTAGGGGTCACCCTTCCCTAGAGCACCGTTTGGGTTTTTTGTGTAAAATATTCCACAAAAAGTTTCCTCAGTTTTGACCACTGTTCATACACACTCTATAAGACCCTTTTTTTCATGTGTTTGGTTCTTTATTCATCCTTTATACTTCCCAGTTCACATTCTGCTAATTTTTTATCTAATTTGTTATGTTCTTTTTCTATTAATTTCACTGTCATCTTTGATTTTTTTGACTTCATTACTATATTCTTGTTGCCCCTATAGTCTGCTCTTTTTCTATGATGATTGTGTAAACTATGACATTATTTATCATGAATTTTTATAATTTTGGGTATTTTTTTTTTTTTTGAGTATTTATGTGTAGCATATACTATGTAGTTTCTTTGTATTATATCATCTAAAATAACAGTCTTCGTGCTTCTTTCAATCCTGCTATAGTGTTTTCAGAGTAGGCCACTACATGCTACCATCTGAGATTGATAACTATGGCTCTAACCTTCAGTTCTACCAATACTAGACTCTTGATCCTAACTAATTGAGGAATAAAATAAGATATGCGAACATCTGGTATGATATAAATATGATAATGATATGATTAGATATTCTAATGATCTGTCTACGGGTATCTTTCTTTTTTTTATGGGGAGTTAAATACTCTGCTTAATCTTGTTTCTTCCTCTTTCTTTTTACATTCTGTTTATCTTAAAAATTTTCTTTTGTAACTCATCACTTTCAGCATTGGATTATGAACCTTGTGTTTTGTCATTTTCATTCGGCACTTGAATATTTAATTTGTCTTATTTTTCAAAGTTCTGATTTGAATGATCTTGAAGAGAAAAGTGTACTTCTTTACGTCGTTCTCATTTTCTCTAAGATACAATGTTATTGTTGTTATGCTCATATGGATTGTGAAATGGGATGCAGGTGATAGAGGCACAGCCTGACATGCCCACTGTTGGAGTTGTAACTTTATATTCATCCCTTCTCACCTTTACTCTTCATGTCCACCCTGATCGACTTGATTATGCAGATCAAGTCTTGGTATGTTTCATTTCAAACTGTTTGCTTTGTGCATTTTCATGTTAACTTTTTTGATTCATACAATTAATCTTACCTGAATGTAGCCATTGACATTATTTTATTTTTATCTCTTAACTCATGGGGATACACCAATACTTACTTTCAACTAAAGGCACAATTTTGGTAGAATTTTATGTATCAGAAAATAGTTGTTGCATTTAATGCATGTACATTTGATTGAATTTATAGCAACAGTAGTTCTTTTAATGTAAAGAAGCAAACTTATTCCTGTGTTTTCTAAGACCTGTGCTCTTACTGTATATGCTTGTTAGGGAGCATGTGTGAAAAAACTCTCTGGCAAGGGGAAAATTCAGGACAACAAGGCAACTAAGCAGATTGTTGCTCTATTAAGTGCTCCACTAGACAAATATAATGATATTATGACTGCATTGAAGCTTTCAAATTATCCTCGCGTAATGGAATACCTTGATATTCCAACTACTAAGGTCATGGCAACTGTTATTATTCAAAGCATTATGAAAAATGGAACACGCATTTCTACTTCAGAAAAGGTATGTGATATCGTACTTGTGTGCTTTTTGGTGTGAGTTCTTATTGTAACATAACATTATTTGCTTGTAGGTTGAAGCATTGTTTGAACTGATAAAGGGGCTTATCAAGGATTCTGATGAGATCCCTAATGATGAGGTCTTTTCAGTCCCATGACTAGTCTCATTTGTCTATTTTTTACAATGTGTATTTGACTTCTCCCACTAATGTTGTCACCTTTTATAATATAATGTTATATATGTTTTTATAAATGTAAGATAAAATAATCCTTATTTTTGTGATCCTTTCTCCTTGCGTTATACTTATTTTTTTCCCCTCTCCCCTTTAGCTGGACGAAGATGATTTCAAAGAGGAGCAGAACTCTGTTGCCCGTCTAATCCAGATGCTTTATAATGATAATCCAGAAGAAATGTTTAAGGTGAATTGCTTATATCCATGTGTTATGATGATGATCAATAGAGTTTTGTTTTGTACTCGTTTTTTTGCTGGAAATTTTCCCTGTATAAAGCTGACCCACTTTTTTTCTTACTAGTACTTCTGCACTGAAGCTGCACATGAATTGTACCCAAGCAAATAGTAGAAAACTATATTTTTCTCAAGCACTAAACTGAAATTGATGTTAACTTGGATGTTGCTTTAACATTTTAATTGGTCATGTCTCCTGTAAAGATGAATGCTTATCTGTGATTTTAATGTTTCTAACTTGAGATAATGATGTTTTATATTTTACCTGTGAGGCTGTGACTGCAAACTACTTTGTTGACCCCCTATTTAGGTGGTAGGGGGTTGTGTTGTACTTTATGAGTTCAATCTTTAATCTGTCATAATTTTCATGCACTATATTGCAGATCATTGATACTGTGAGAAAGCACATACTGACTGGAGGACCAAAACGTCTGCCTTTCACTGTTCCACCTCTTGTTTTTTCTTCTTTAAAGGTTTGGCAAACCTTTTTGATTAGTTGCCTGCTTTTATGTGCTGTTTTGCTTTGTTGCTTACATAATGATGAACTGATAGTGCTGGAAGCAAAAGCATAGACCAAATTAATGCAGCATTTTGGCTTGGTTTTGATATTTGTTGATTGAAATATTTCATGGACTTTACTACGTAATAATTGATTTGGATTATAGATTACTTAACATGATGCTAAGCCTTCTGATTTCTTGCTTGAAGCTTGAGTAGATAATCAGTTTGCCTTTTATTTGACATCTTTGATAAATGAGGCAACTGGATTAGTAAGTTGAAAATTTTCACCATCGGATGGAAATTTTGTCTTTTTCTCTTTCTATTTCCAGCTGGCAGGAGTCATAATGGGAGCTCCATTGCTCATTGAGATAGTGGTATAACGAGCCATAATATCTAAATCAAAGCCAAAATGCTAAGACTTAAATCGGCTTTTACTTCATTCTTTCTTGATGCTGTTGTTTTCTGTGTCCCTGTTTTACCTTGAATGAAAATGAAAATGGCTGTCTGCTAGTATGCTTTTTGCTTATTTTTTTCTTTTTTTTTATAATAAAGCAAAATAGTAGAATTTATGCAGTCTATGTTTCTTTACTATCTACAGTTGGTCAGACAGTTACAAGGTCAAGAAGAAAATCCTTTTGGAGATGATGCATCAACAACACCAAAGAAAATTTTTCAGCTTTTAAATCAGGTAATGTTTTTTTCCCCTTAATAAAAGAATTTGGCTTTTTGCTTTCTTTTATAATGGTGATTTGTCAGTATAATTTTGTATAAATGATGACTGAATATTTAATACTACTTCCATTCCTATATATAAGAAACAAATGAGAGCATTTTTTTGTTTCTAGATATAAGAAACATATGATCACTTTCAAATGCATTTTTTTGTTTCTAGATATAAGAAACATTTTTCAAAACATATGAAAGTGAATGTATTTATTGGGCTATTGCAATATAAGTCATTAATTGATTGAAAAAATTATTAAGTAGGGTTATACTGTCATTAAATACAACCACCATTTAGCTATTTAATTTTATGGATATTTCTGGAATAAAAATTAAATTTATGATATTATCAATTAAAGTTAACTAACTTAACTACTTTTATTAGTCTTGATGAATTAGGTATTTATTTTGTATATATAAAAATGGAGGTAGTAATATAGAGGCTTTGAAGATTTGTTGGTACAACAACTAATACTCTTATCAATTGATATTTGCATGATACCTCTGTTTTTGGGTTGTGTTCAGTGTATTTTGAAAAGATTATGTATGGTTAATTGGTTAATTTATTTGATGATACCTTTTGTCTTTTCTCAGACCATCGAGACTTTGTCGGGTGTCCTGGCGCCAGAATTAGCATTGCAGTTGTACTTGCAATGTGCTGAGGTACTGGAATATATTTTTGGTTGTTAGCACATCAAAACAATATTTCCAAACTATATTTGCTGATTTTCTTGTTTCTCTTCTTGCATTAAGGCTGCAAATGACTGTGATTTGGAACCTGTTGCTTATGAATTTTTCACCCAAGCTTATATTCTATATGAAGAGGAAATTTCTGTGAGTATTCCCTACTACTTTTGTGCTTCCTTCCCTCCCCAAAAAACAATCCTGTTATTTTCATGGGATTGAAGGTGAATACTGAGTTTGGAGGAGGAATGTTATTTTGACAAAATTTCTGGGTTAGCCATGCTCAAGTATGCATTTGTGTTTTTTATACTAGGATTCCAGAGCTCAGATCACAGCTATCCATCTAATAATAGGGACTCTTCAAAGGATGCACGTCTTTGGTGTTGAAAACAGGGATACTTTAACTCACAAGGCCACAGGGGTGATTATTGAATTTCATTATTTACATAGTGCTCAATATATGTTTTTTCTACTAAATCTTCATTTGTTTGTTCCTTCTTGTTGGACAGTATTCAGCAAAGCTTTTAAAGAAGCCAGATCAATGCAGAGCTGTGTATGCATGCTCACATTTGTTTTGGGTTGATGATCATGATAACATGAAAGATGGAGAGAGGTTTGTTTACATTGACATGACTTCTATGAGATCTTAGACTTCTAAGGAATGCTTGTTTCACAGTGCTATGCTTGTAAGATTGTTCAGGGTTTTTTGTGGTTACTGTTTGGTTGAGAAGAGAAATAGTTGGTGAATTTTAATTGTTTGCATGTCCAGATTATCCTTTTGTTGTTTCTAGAACTATACGATATGTATATAACTATCTAGTGTCCCTTACAATTGTACGTGCATTTGTTAATACATGTGAAATGTGAAAAATATAAATTTAAAAAATATTTAAGAAAATATTGTCTTATTAGTTAGAAGGTGATTGGAACTTCAAATTTTTAAAAAATAGTTCAATTAATGAATTATTATTTTGATGGTGATTTGCAAATATTTCAGTACACTTAATGTTGATTGAAGAAATTTGAGCATTGATTAAAATAATTGAGAAAACTAAAAATCATCTCCAATTGGATAACTAATTAAAGAGAAAATTTAGATATAAAAGTACACATAACATGTTATAAAATGAAGACGTGTGGCTGCATCAGAGAGTACATATAAAGGATATCCTGTTTTCAAGAATGAAGAGTTGAATTTATAAGTGTGTATTAGAGGGGAGTAATAATGATTTTGTCCGATGCTGCTGTCCGATAAGGAAGTGAACATATTTAAATTGACTCTGCAGAAGATTACAAGTTGGAAAAGCAGGGTGGGGAGAGAAAAAATAGATGGATATGTTTCATAATATTTGAAAATGAATTTGGAAATTTATTCCTTAATTTATCATATCATGATTCTCACTGTTTTTGTCGTTATATTCATATTTATTTTTGAACCAGGGTCCTATTATGTCTTAAGCGGGCTTTAAGAATTGCAAATGCTGCCCAACAAATGGCAAATGCAGCACGAGGCAGCACCGGATCAGTAATGCTCTTCATTGAGATATTGAACAAGTAAGATTAACATCCATAATCTCAAGTCAGCATTGTTTTCTTTACTTGGCAACAGTGCAAAATGGAATAATGTTGTGTATGTTTTTTCTAGGTACCTTTACTTCTTTGAGAAGGGAAACCTACAAGTCACTGTTGCTGCTATCCAGGGCTTAATTGAGTTAATTATGAATGAAATGCAGAGTGACACCACAACTCCAGATCCAGCTGCCGATGCTTTCTTAGCCAGTACTATGAGGTATATAGAGTTCCAGAAACAAAAAGGCGGTGTGGTAGGTGAGAAGTATGAAGCCATCAAGGTTTCACATGCTGGATGACTGATACTCTTGATCCACTCATGTTAGATTTTGAAGCAATTTGTTCTTGGGCTGGTCCAGCAATCGTTTTCAATTGTCTTTAGATTTCAACTGAAGAACCACGAGTTTGTGTGTTCCTGATATATGTGCAGACAGCAAAACTACTCCGTCATTGAGTTAGGACTTCCGTTCACTATGTAACTAATGAGACAGCCACCACTAAACATTGCTAGATCTTTTATTTATTTATTTTTCCAATTTTACACCAGTTAAGAGAAATTATTTGTAGTACAGTTGCTATATTTAAATTCTTAAAAGTGTGCACAAAGATTTAGACGGACATATGGATTTCCAGTGTAGAGTCAATAGTCAGACAATTAGAGTGTGTTTTATATTATTTTGTAAACTAATTTTTAGGAAGCGGTGGAAGAGAGTAATAAATGTATGAATGGAAAAAAAAAGGATTAGAGATGATTTTTTTTTAGTTTTAAAAATTGAAAACGATTTTTAAAAGTTATTCTTATCAAGTGTTTTTTTTTTTTTTTTAAGTAGTCATTCTTTTAGAAAAGAAACAAATTCTTAGTCAACATTTTTTTCTTTTTTAACAGAATTCTCCTGTCATTAGGTAGTGTACTCCTTTTTATTTGTCTAGTTCGTATTAGCACTGACTATTGGTACATTGTTAGGCGGGAATGGAGTGTTGGATATTTTTGGATGATATCATCTCAGTACTTCGGCCTTATTTTTCTTTATATTAATTTCGAAGTTTAAATTCTTTAAATAGTTGGAGGGGTAATATAAATGGTTACATATATACTTTCAAATATAAGACAATGTGTAAGAAATTGAGACATATGAATGCAACTGAAGACACATGTGAAAGCGTTGTTTAAAAACTATAAAAATCAGGATGGGTAGCGCAGCTGCGCATGTTTATAAAAGCCGTGTTAATAGATCTTCAAAAGTATAAAACATGATTAGTAATATTTCGCTTCATATATAAAATTCATGTTTTCGGTCTCTAACAAAAATAATCCATAGGTATTTGATTGCTTCATGTTTTGCTTCAAAATTGTAGTTTAACAAGTTTCTAAATTCTAATACTAATATGACGTTACATTTTGGCAAAAAAAATCAAGACGAGTCTCGTCCTAGTTCAATGTGACTCTCATGCAACATAAACCATTATACATATCGCAAAACCTATTCTCTTAGTGTTTAGTTGTAAAAATCATTATTATACATAAACCAAAAAACGATGTTATTTTTCGTAACTTTAATAATTTTCCTTTACGTATTTCTTTGTAACTAATAAAGTAGATGAAAAAGTTACGTGGATTTGACTAGGTGTGAATTTTATATAAATTGACTTGCAAAGATTCACAACCCACTAAAAACACCTCGTAATTAAGGTCAGATTAAGATTCAGACATTAGCACAACACCCAAAAAGGTGCAGAAACTCGTCGTCATAAAAAAAAACAAAGTGGATGAAGAAAAACTTTATTGTCAGTGTGTGACGTTTGCTTTTCGAGGAACTTGGGATTTGTCATGGAGACGATGTGAATAAAAATAATGCGAGGAAACGAATACACTGCTTCGGCCTAACTCTTCTACCCCACCAAATGACAACTAAGAAACAAATAAGAACCTGTGCACAGCAAGCCTTGAATCGAAATATAAAATAATTTAAATATATATCTTCAAGCAAACAAGGTCGTTATCCTAACTGGGATATTCCAGTCTATTAATACATAAATCAAAACGGAAGTTATAAGAAAAAGGTGGGAACCATGAAATGCAAATTTGACTATTAGAGTTGACAAATAATTCAAAGAAAGCAAAGCATTAAACCACCTTATGCTTCAAGGAGATCAAGAGTATTTGTCTGAGGAACACCCACATAAACTCCAACTTCTTCAATAGCAAGGAAACGATAAAAAGAAAGAAGGGGAGGGTAATACAGGTAGAACAAAGGGCAGTCAAATGTTAACACCTAGTGAATCACAATATCGAACAAGCCTTCTGTGCTTTACTCTTCTTTTTCTTCTGCTTAGGTGGTTGAAGGACAACTCTTATAGCTGCATCAAAGACTCCCTTCACGTTCTGCAATAAACGTTACAAATAAATTTAAAAAACATATTGAATTAACCATTGTGGTTTAAAACAAAAGAAAATAAAAAGGAATTCACCCACGTACTTCCTGTGTTTTTGAACTGCATTCAATGTAAGCTGGCGCATTAATCAGCTTCCTAAGCTCTTCTCCCTTTAAGGGAATGCAAGTGTCAGATTTAATTTATTAAATAACAAGATTCCAGAGCACTAAAACAATATTCACCTGGGCTGTGGTAATGGGCACGGCACCAGGATGATCGACGCAGAACTGCTTATCATCCCGAAGGTCTATCTCAGTACAAATCATAAAATAATGAGTGGACTCTTGGTTAAGAAAAGCATCGATATAATATGCACAAAAGAAACTAAAACATCAATTTGTCCCCTCAATAGAAAAAAACAGGTTATGAACCTCACTGGAAGATTATTTGAAAATTTTAATACGTATCTCAAGACAGGGCCAGCCTATCTACATATACAATGCATGAACAAAAACTAATCTACCACACACATCCACGCATTGACCGTAATGGCAGTATCAGCTACACATGGGGAAAACAATGGTAATGAAAATCTAAATAAAAAAAAGAATAAAATGCACCAGAAATATACCCACTTCCTGCCAAAATAAAATCTGGTTCAGCAGTTCATTCGGATAATGGAAAATTTCAAAGATGTTGTACTTGTATCTTAAGTCAACATTTACCAATCATGACATCCATGGGGATAAATTCATATATTTCATTGTAACACAAACCAGAAAGAATAAAATAAATAAATAAGCCAGAAGGAAGCATCTAATGAATGCATGGTACCGCAATATCAGTATCACACTATGCAGCAATAAGCTTACCAAGCTTTGTGCCAACCAGAATAATGGGGACACCAGGTGCATAATGCTTCAACTCTGGAATCCACTGAAAATGAATCCACAATGGAATTTATCATCGACTTTTTCATAAATGAATTATTTTCTTAACATATGATATAACACGATCCATACATCATTTCAGGCCATACAGAAACCTTATATTGTTTTCAAAAGAAATACACCCAAAACACAAGTACCTTTTTAGAGACATTTTCATAACTGGCCTTACTTATGAGGGAGAATGCCAGTATGAAAACATCCGCACCACGGTAACTCAAAGGTCTTAATCTGTTATAATCCTCTTGTCCTGTTTTACAAAAGACAAATAAATCCAGAGAAAAAAAAACTTCCAACAACATGACAGAGCTAACAAAAACATAATCACGCAGCATTACCAGCAGTATCCCACAAACCCAGATTGACAATGCTCCCATTGACAACCACATTTGCACTGAAATTGTCAAAAACAGTCGGCACATAATCCTGTTCCCACACAAAAACCAAAATGAAACACAGACAAAAGACAATGCCTCTCTTTCCAGAAAAAAGATTATCAATTATATGATAATAAATAGAGACCCATTTAAATTTTACACGTGTTGGCTTATGAAACATGTCCCATCACTCCCCCAAATGGAGATGACATGCAAATGCAGCTGAATATCAAATTTGCGGAATTGAATAATTACCGAAAATCGGTTTAAAAGGAAAAAGAGAAAGGAAAAGAACTAACGGTGGGGAAAGTGTTGCTGGTGTAGGAAATAAGCAAGCAGGTTTTGCCCACAGCACCATCCCCAACAGTGACGCACTTGATGAACCTAGAAGCGCTCATCTTTTGAACTGGGAGAAAAGAAAAGAGACACGAACAGCCTCAGATCTTCACCTGAGGACCCGATCACAAACCCCCTCCAACTTCTTCTTCTTCTTCTTCTTCTAGTTTTTCTTCTTCTTCTTCTCTTCTTCTTCTTCTGTCTCAATTACACATCTGCGGGAACAAAAAAGAAATGAAAAACAGAAGAAGAGGTAGAAGAAGAGGAGAAGAAGAGAGAATGGCAATACAAACCCTAATTGCGAAAATGAGGAAAGGGAAGAAAGGGGGGAATGGAAAAAGGAGAAATGAGGAAACCCTAACAAACAGACCCTGTGACTGTGAGAGGAGAAGGCATTGACGGAGAAGAGAGAGAAAACCTTTTTGGCCCGCGAGATTTTCCTGTTGAACCGCTCATACAACCCAACACCAACACCAACATCAACACACCACACAACAAACTCTCCTCTTTTTATTGTTTTTTCTTTAAAAATAAATTATTTTCACTTTCTTTTTTGCCCATTTTAACTTTGCCTTTTAATCGCAGACAATTTCGGATCCTTGTGGGTATGCCATAAATTAATGGTCACCAATCACCCATGCTTTCTACCCTATTTTCTCCTTTCTTTTTTTTTTTTGTCATTGCTGTTCTTACATGTTAAATTTCACTGTGATTTAACGGAAATTAGGGGTAAAAAAAATCCAATAAAAGCATATTTGTTCGGGTGAAAAATGTTAATAATACAATGTGAGACACACTCTTTTAAGTAAATTTATTATTGTATCAAATTTATTAAAAATTATATTATTAATTTTATTGTTTTCTATATTACAAAGTGTGTTGCGGGTGTGTTTTGTAAAACCAATATAAACTAGTTGAACATTATATATTAGTTTAAAAGATAAAAAACTATGACCTAGTCAATGAAATTGAAAATAATTAATAGGATTATTTGATAAATATAAAGTAATATAAAAAATATAATTAATTATTTGATAAAAAAATAAAAAATTTCAAATAAACTAATAAAAATAAATAAAAAAGAAAAAAGTTAATGATTTATAAGATAATTTATTTTTATAATTTTTTAAAATAATTTATGAAAATAAGGTAAAATTATTAAAATAAACTCATTTACCAAATAAAATTATATTTGATTAACCTAATTTATAAATTAATCAAATAAGTTTATAAATTTTTTAAATGTCTTGTCAAATATTAAGCAAAGAGGAGTATTAGATGCAATTTAAAAAAATCTCAGAAATGTTAATAATTTGTTAAAAAATAAAGGATATT